>BMAW01029087.1:461293-500682 GCA_019974015.1 Nephila pilipes | reverse complement strand
TTGTGTAGACAATATAAACAGAAAACATTATATTGTGTAGACAATATAAAAAGTATTTCATCATTCTAGAAAAAATATTAAATTAATAGAATATTCTAGTATTGATAAATAGAATATTCTAGTACAATTACAATGATAATTAAAATAGGATGTGATAAGCTACTGTAGTCACATACTTACACTTAGTTTTATTAGCACTAGAAAAACACCTGATGGGTTTTGAGATAATTTTACTTTTTAGTACACTGTAGATATACAGTTGTAATAATATGCAAACATGATATATTACAGGGGCACAAAATAGTGCAACTATGTGCATCTTCTATATAATGTATGCAAATTTCATGTATTTATTTATAACCAGTTGTCATGGAACAGAACATAAAAACAATGTTTGATTAATTTTTCTATCTTTCATTATTTTATGTTTGAAGAATTTTATCTGCTTTATCTTGTTGCTTATATAACTGTATTTTTGTAAAAGTTTGTTATGGTTCCAAAGCATAAAAATGTTCTAGATTCTCATTGAAGTTCGAAACTTGATTTTTACACAATCATGTTTTAATTTTACACAACCACACAATGTAACTCGCAATAAAACAAGAATCATTGTACTGATATGAACACTAACTCTTATGAAAATGCGACAAGTGCAATGTCATGAGCTGGCAGTGTCTAGGTTAACAAACATCTAAATACACATGAAAAAAATATGAAAGCAAACAGCTCGATCAGAGGCGCATTATGGAGCTCTTACTGCATTTTTTTTTTGTCAAATTTCGCAAGACAGGATTTTTAACAATGATTGATATTTTTAAAAAGTAGTATGGCAGTTTGAACATTTAAAAGAGAGGGTGTGAGATTAGATGAGAGAGGTTAATTCATTGTTTCACCCCAATATTGCTTAAATCTGAAAATATTTCTAAGCCCTTGTATTGCATTATATTTTTTTTAATTCTTTTAAGTATTATAAACTTATATTGTTTTTAAATCAATATGTTTGCATCAATCAATATCGGTACTTAGTTCTTCAATAACAGTAATTCTTAGAAGCAAGGTTGGCCATTCTCGTACTCACACCACCATTCCATTTTTCTCTCTTTTCAATAAATAGAATTTTTGTGTGAAATGACTTTTCTTAATTGAGAACCAAGGCTCTAGATCATTATTAAATGTAAAATTTTTATTTAATGCCTCAAAATATTGCAAAGAAGTAGTGTAAGAACAGTTCAAACTTTCCCTGATACTTTCATCTATAATTTCTTTTGAATCAAATTAAAATGCAACCACTACATATATATATTTAGAAGTTCTATAATTAATAATTTATTTATATTTAATAGATAAAATTAAGAGTAATTGTACTGAACAAAAATATTTTCCTTCATTGCTCACTAGTTTCTTCTGACATCATGATGCTAAAAAATTTACACATTTGACATAATCAATGAAAGGTAGTTATGCTTATAAATAGATCATTCATAATATTATTTAATTTAATGATTGTATAATGTGAGGAGACTATATATTGAAAATGTTGGTAAGCAAAATTATAAGTTATTTGCACTTCATTATATAAAAACATTTGAATTTACTATGGAAAGCAAAATTCCTTATTAAAGAAGTCACACAAAAATTTTAAGTAAGAAAATGTCAACTATTTTCAGAATAGAGATATGAAAAATTCTTGGATTTGAAATTGGCAGTATAATTATCACACCTGATATTCAAGAAGATGCTTTCCTAAAAAAAGAATGAATATTTGGAATGAATGCTTTTTCTTCATTGATCACTTGTTAAGCAGGTGACCAAAAAATTAATTTCTTAACACTGACTGTGGATATACTCAGTGTAATCGATCCCTGACAAAAAAAAAAAAAAAAAAAGAGGAAAGGCAGTATAGCCTGATTTTCAGACTTGAATTCTTTCCCTCCAAACTAAATTTCCCTATTAAGAGAAGTATTTAGAATATATAAATACAGGTTTCATTCACTTAAAAAAAATCATTCAGAAAAGCTTTTACATAATTAACTTAAAATGACAAGATTTGAGTGTCTGTTTGTGTGTATTAACCATAACATGTCGGTTTTAGTGTTTCTTTGAATATGTGATTAAAACAATCTAGATACTTAAAATCAGAATTAGTGAAATTATAACCAAAAGTTAAGGTAAAGTATTATTTACCTTGGCCAACACCATTTAATAACACTTTTCAGAATTTCCAAAGCTATTATTTGGCATTGCATGTTAAAAGACGAATCTTCAACAAGAACTGCTTTTAATACTTTAATTAAACGCTGCAAAAACATAGATGATGTAAATACACACAAAAAAGCTTTTCATTTAAATATTACAGTAACAATTACATTTAAAAATTTATGCAATAATATTTCAAAACATTTTATAAACATAATTTAAAGTAAACATGCAATTTTACAACAGCTTTATATATATATAAGAATGTAAATATATTTACAACCATTATTTCATGAAAACATAGTTTTTTTTTACAAATGGAAAATCAATCAAATCTAGGAGAGGGTTTACAATCAAAATAAGAAGCAAAATTAATATTAGAAGTATATTCAATAAGAGAAAAATTAAGACATAGTGTTGGGAATTTATGATAAATATGAAAAATATAAAGTAATGCTTTAAAAAAAATCTAATCCTCATTAAGTCAGATTTCTGGATCAATTTGCAAATTTTTTTAAAAATTGTGAGATCTTTAATTTTCATAACAACATATAGAAAGGTTGTAAACAAAGTAGAAGCAACATAATAAACAATTTGAACCTTTTGCCAAATACTGGAAATCTATAGAATACCATAGATAAAAGTCACAAAGATTCACGTCAGGTGAACAGGAGGATGTTCCAAGACTTCCTAATGCCACATTTACAATGAATGTTTTATATTATTTGCCACATGACAATTAGCATTGTCATGTGGGACACAATATAACCAAAATTGCCATGCAGTGTGACAGTTTTTACTGCAGATGCAAGCATGAATAACAATCACATCCTGACAGTCATATGCTACAATCAGTATATATCCACTCAATTGGGTTCTTGCCAGACTTTATGTGGATGTGGGGTTATTCATTCAAAATTAATTAAGGTTCATGCCCCCCTCTCCTCAATGAACAAAATATGCTGCAGAAATTAGTTTTCTTTATTGTGGTATGTCATGAAGGGGAAACCAGCCAGTGCATTCTGTTAAAGTGCATGTCAGCAAATTGATGTGGAACCCAGTGGAATGAAATTTTCCTCATGTTAAGACATTTCAGCATGTGCTACAACATTTGATGACTAACTTTTCTGGATAATTTCCTGAGAGTCTATACAAAGGAGATCATTCACAACGTCAACTTGATATTGAAGAATGAACGGCTGACATGTACAGTGAACCACTTTTCTTCATCATGTAACCATTGAATACAATAATGCATTATTGCCAAAGGTCTCACGTAATCTACGATAACATTCAGATGCATTTCAGGCACAGGCAATTTCGATTTTAATCCATGATTGCTGTCACCTTTTGTAAACATGCTTCAGAGTGGTGAAAATGACACTCTCCACTTCAACGTTGCTAAGCATCTATTCTTTCAACTGGATTGACTGTTTTATGCAATCTGCACATTAACAACAGATCCATTTCCTCCTATTTATGCATGCCTTATCTTTTGTGACTTTCTGAACCACATTATTTACAACTGTCATAGATTTGTTCCAACCATATATGTCAAAAAATTATTTTCTTCACAGTATTAGTTCTTCATAAATAACAAGAAAAGAGTGTATATCCTTATTTTTAAGCATTTTTGTGAATGCCTTTAAAAAAATACCACCTTTGTCTTGTTAAGCAGGACTCAATTAACTCAGATCTCGGCAGATGATCAGATCTCATGCAAATCCATCCAAATAACCCAGATGGGTAATTTGAAGAATTTTTTTTTTTTAAATTTGAGATGCAATTCACAAATTTTCAAAATAACATTTATTTGTAGCACCTCTTATCACCAGTGACTAATGGCATACATTATACTGTCTAAATGTAGGAAATAAAATAAACAACTTTAGGCACACTTCTACTGTTCACAAAGTAGGCATCTTTATTTTATGTAAATATGATTCTAACTCGATTTGTTCAATATAAAGATGATTTTCTGTAAATATGTTTTATTGTATTTCCTTTTCCCCCTCATTCTAGGGTTAACTAGGATTTTCAATAACTTGGAATGGCTTTGTCTGACTCAACAAGGTTCAACTGAACTATTAAATTCAACCTTAAAATAATAAAGAAAAGAAAAAAGAAAAAATTTGTAGTTTTTCAAATAGAAACTTCTGATCTTTGTTTGTGATTTTCTGATAACAATTTATAAACAATTCATATTGTATTCATTAATTTCATTACCCTGCAATCCTTTTCTAGGAAAACAATATGGTAAAAAATATTAATCATGACTTTTAAATAGAATAAAACATTACAGTAATTTATTCATTAGTTTTTGAAAATAAAAATAGTTTCAACATTTTTTTAATTTTAAGACACTTTTACTCTCTCTCAAAGTAAATTGAAAAATGAATTCCATTGAGCAAAGAGAAAAAAGTGTAATAGAATAAATTGCACAAGTTCAAATTCAAATTTCACCATCCAATGAACAAGTTAAAACAATGCTATAATCATACTAAAAAAATTAGAACAAAAGTAGATCGTTAAAATGACTAAAACAGGCGCTATGTTATTACAGCTTAAAATATATAAATTAGAGCTAAAATATTGATACAATAGCAAAACACACACAAAAAAAATTAAATTACATTAATAAGTTTGAAAAATACTATGAAAAACAGGTTTTTGAATATCAGAATTCACCCAAAATTTCACAAAATATCAATCAACAGTAGATATATTCAAATATATGGTAATAACTATCATAAATTGGTTCATAATTGATGGACTTACAAGAGAAATTCTCATGACCAATAAATGTATCAAGAAGATACAAATGAAGAATAGGGATCTTCATTTTTTTTTTTTTTTACTTTAGAGTATATATTCTAAAACAATGTAACAGCAGATGACACATTTATTTTTTTCAAGATAAATTTATAGATATAGTTAATAATGTACACAATGTTTTTATTGCAATATGTAATAATAAGATATAAAAATTATTGACAGTACTCTCATGCAAAATAAATAATACTGACAAATGTTTAAGAAATCTTTGGTTCACAATATTTTGGTATAAATTTCTTCATAAAAATTCAAAGTTATTTTGATCTTTGGCTTTGCATTGAATGTGGGATGAAACATTTTCAAAATGGCTCCAGGAAAAGCACAAGAGTAAAACACACATATGTACAAAAAATATAAGATAAAACGAAACCTAAACAGGATGCAATAAACGTTCTGCTGATGCTCCAATGCCAAAAGGGTGGCTTTAACACAAATTTCATCCGTGACAAGTCTTCTATCTTTGGCATATGCTGAAAAGATATTTTTTTTAAAAAAAACCATACATGCCATCATAGCACGAACCAAGGAATGAGAGAAATCTTTAACTTGTGTATTTTATAAAAAGAGCTTTCACTTATACAATTCCCACAGAAATAATATGCATAAATCATAACAATAAAATTTGAAATGAATTTTTCATATTAAGTAAACAATTAAACCAACACAAGACCAAAATATTTAAACTAATAATAACAAAAACTATATATATATGAATTTCCTGAAAGTTAGATTTAGTTTCTGACAATCCTGAAATTTTTATAACAAAACTATATCAAACAGAATCTTTGACTTAATTTTTATTCAACTGATTGGAGTAGACAGTTTGGATAATGAATCAACATTCCAAAATTTAATTGCTTTCCTACATGAAATTGAAATATTAAATTTTTGAAGAGCTAAGATCAAGTGAGTCAGTTTGGCCCTATGAAGAGTGGCAAGACAGGGTTGTGATCCATGACTTTGATTTTTGGTCTAAAGATCCAATTATTAAAACATTTCATTATTTCTATTATAGTATAAGATTTGCAATGTATGGTTGCCCATTGAGCTTGGTTCTTAGTATTTGTTAAAAATGTAATAGAATTCTCTTTACTACGTTCATCACTTTGGGAAAAACAGGTCCCTATAACAGTTGCTAAAGCATTTTTGAATATTTGGTAGGGTTTAGTTAAATTAACGTGTATAAGGATGGTACTTTTATCAGTTTCATTTTTAATTGCGTAAAAGTTCCTCTCCCAGTTTAGTTTCATGTTTTATTTTGCACCTGCTTCTAGATGAGTTCTATCAATGGCAAAACCAAAGGAACAAAGTTATGTTAAATCTGACTTTTTTTTGCTTGTATGTGAATAGTTTGAAATTCTTTGCATGAATGACTGATGTGTTCTTCCCATGATCTGGAGAAAACTATAACATTGTTAATGTATAAATGACAATATACATGATGTTTTATAAGTACCTTATCCATAGCTTAATGGAAGGTCTGTCATTTTTCATTCCATAAGGCATAACACAAAATTTGTAATGTCTTCCATAGGGCGAAAAGGCTATAAAGGGCGAATGAGTGATGGACTTTAATGGTGCAAGAGCCATATGTACCATGATGAACCAGACAAGGCGTAATTGTGATCTAGATGTTTGAGTGTGTGATACTATTTGTAATGGTGCAAAAGCCAGATGTGGTCATGCTATGCCAAACAAAGTAATTGAGTGAGTGAAAAGCTAATAAGGTGTAAACCTGTGATCTAGATGTGTGAAAAAAGTTGAAAAAAAGATAATAACTTAGTTGACAAGATGGAGGGTCGAAAATGGAGAAGGATTGTTAAGAGTATCCCGAAGGCACATCACCTGTGTTTACCAAAAACAGTAAACCCTATGGGGAAAGAAAAAGATCACTAGGGTGCCTCAGGATCATGATGCCTGTACCTATCTAAAGAAGGCAAACCCCTGAGGACCCCCAATAACTTGATGTAATTCCCAAGAGCAGGGTGCTCAGCTATACTCCCAGACACTGGGTACCCATTTTAGTCACCTTTTACAACATGCATGAGCTACAGTGGGACCATTCTTTCACACCCAGACACCCCACAGGTAGGCTAAAAAGGGTTTTGCCTCATCTGCTTTTAGAATCTGTCAATAACATTTAGTGAGGTTTAAAACATAATTTGCTAGACCCATTTAAAACTGAAGGGCTTTTGCATTGGGTATGCATCTGCTACAGTGTAATTATTCAGATGCCTGTAATAAACACATAATTTGAGGCTGCTGTCCTTTTTACACACATATGCATTTAGATGTGCCCATCACACTCATTTGGTTTTATGAGTTTGATGAGCAGCAACTTGCTGACCTGACAACTGACTTCTTGCTGTATACCAGTAGGTATGTGAAAATGGTGCATTTTTTTTTTTTGGATTAAAATCAGATTTCAGTCTCCTGCCATGTCCAGTTACTCTCACTAAATCTGGTAAAGAGTATTCATTACAATTCAAGTAATTGAAAATTTCTTCAATTTCTCCATTCACTATATATATAATGTAGAGAATCTACCATATATATAACAGTTGTATGTGTTGAAGCATAATGATATTATCCAAAATTTGCATTTCTGTAACTATTTTCATGATATGTCCAAACGACTATATTCAACTGTACAAAGTTTCTTGGTGGAACAAAACAGTAATAGGATACAGAATTTGGAAAAGATTTATGTTTTTTGTATAAGGCAAAAAATTCATTAATATTACCAACCATTGTTATCAGCCATCAGTGGTTATTGGCAACAACTTGTGCAGAGGAAGATCTGTCTATTTTGTATATACTATTTCCTCACCACTACTTTATCCTTTCATGGGTTGAATAAGTCACATATTTCCAAATCATGCTTAAACTGAGTTTGCATATTTTTGAAAATAGTATTTTTCAAATGACAATGTTATCAAATCAGTGCAATGTTATCTGGCCACTTATTACCAATATAAACTCTTAATTTATTAGACAAACCCTCAAATAAGCTATCAACATCAATTAAAAATATTTTTTTAGAAATCAACTGTCACAAAAAGGCCTTTTCATCTTTACAAGCCTGAAAGAAAGGAATTTTGAAAGGAGCAATTGTGACCTTTTTACATTTTACCACATGCTTAGTGAAAGGACAGACAGTGACCTTAGGACAGACAGTATAGATCTTGGCTGATTTAAGATTCTTTTTTACTTCAGGCTAAAGCAAATTGGCTGTATTAAAATAGGTATGAATTCTTTGAAAATGACAATAAACAAAAATATCGCTACTCAAGCTTCAAAAAACTTTCTTACACACACACAAATAAAACAGTATTACACAAGAACTATGCTACATTTGAATAATCTTATTAAATCTGGTCTGATATGCAACTCAAAACATAAAAATGCCGAGCTAATTATAAATTCCTCTTGTATTTGATTTAACAAACAATAATTTTCTAAATTTAAGTAATTGAAATATATTTTTGTAGAATGTGTTTAATATATGTAACACATCAATCAATAACTCCCGAGACTAACCCAGAGATGGCGCTTGTAGTAAACCAGTAACCAGGTCTTTCTAGAGTACTAACCTTTGCTTGAAACGTGTCAAAATTTTAAGTCGATCGGACCAGAAACAGCTGAGTTATCGAGGTTGGAGTAAAGTCGTTTTGTAGTTTGTTTAAAAAATGGAAAAAACCGAGTTTCGTGTTCTGATAAAACATTGTTTTTTAATGGGTAAAAACACCGTGCAAGGGAAACAATGGATTGAAAAATGTTACTCGGACTCTTGTCCATCAAAAGCAACGATTTGTCGGTGGTTTGCCGAGTTTAAACGTGGTCGTACCGACACAAATGACGTGGAACGCTCGGGTAGACCTGTGGAAGCCGTTACACCGGAAAATGTGAGTGAAGTGACAAAAATTATAATGAAAGATCGTAAAGTTCCGTGAGATTGCTGAGATGACACAGATATCATATGGAAGTGTATTTACTGAAAAAGGTTTTTTGAAGTGAAGTGAAAAAGGTTTTTTCCAAGTGGGTGCCGCGATTGCTTTCGATGGAACAAAAACAGCAACAAGTCGATGATTCAGAAAGCTGTTTATCGCTATTTACTCGCAACAAAAAAGATTTCTTGCGAAAAAAAAAAGATTTGGAAAAGCGTTGGAACGATTGTATCACCCTAAAAGGTGATTAACAAAAGGTGTTATGTTGATGAATAAAAAAAAATTTTGCAAAAAAAATGTTGTTTTCAATGTTAGACTCGGGAGTTATTGATCGATGTGTTATGTGTATGTAAGTGCGTTTGGAACTCTAATTCAGCAGTTTTGTTGCTCCTAAATTTGGCCAGTGTAGACAGTCATTTACTTTGGCAACAGCCAGCCCTGTTGGAAATGCTACTGCCACACAACAAACAAAGAAATACATTTAAAATCAACAAAACAATAACATTCTTCCCAGTTACGATTACAATAACAAAAGTATTTTAAAAAAAGTAAACATTCATCAATAACGCAAGAGCAAATAAATATAAGCAAATAACTAGCAATAAATATAGCATGGCATTATAATGCAGAACAAATCAAAACACTCTGCTTATGAATCACCTACGAATAGTGGTATACAGTACAGTAGTACAGGGAAGCCTTAAAAAATATTTTTGAGAGAATATTTACTTTTAATTTTTAACAATTAACCAGGACAAATGACAAATTGGCCAAGACCATTACTTCATACAGGGAGGTCTGATAAGATTAGTTAAAGTGAGAAAAACATAATGCAGTCACCACATTGAATCAAATAATTTGTTTTCATGGTGCCCCTTACATTCCAACAAAGACCCAGATTGAAATGCATCTGTGACCCTAGTGAAGGATCAGGTGACAATTTTGCTTCAGATGAGCTGTGAAATTAAATTTAAGACTCAACCTTATAAAATTCAGATAGCCTAGGAACTCCAAATATACCCACACCAGATGTTACCGCCTTGTAAATATCACTTACTTTCCCAGTAAGAGTTATCTGTCACAATAGCTGAAATTATTGTTTCAATTATCCAATCAACAGAAAAGATCGTGTACCATAAATCTGAGAGAGAGAAGAGATGTGGCTAAATTATTTTCACACTAAAATTCTGAAGCGAAAGAACCACGAGATATCTCCAAAATGTTTATGAGAACAGACATGTCCACAGACACTGTAAACATTGCTAATAACTATTCTTTTGTACAACTAGCATCTGGAAAATAATGTTACAGTGCATAGCAAAAAATTAATTGTGACAAGCACAAAATCTTTACTGTTAATATTATATATATATATATATATACATACCTAAATTAATTTTAAAATTTAATAATTGCAAATAGGAATTTGGTTTCTGTTCATTTAATGTAACCTTTTTAACACACACACAAGTATAATTATAAAGTAAACATTTTTTGAAACAAATATACTTGCATTTCTCTAATTAATAACTAATTATATGAAAAAAAATTATATAACATTTTACTGAAAGCTTAAATAATTTTTTTATCATGGTTACACAGCAGTGGGTACACATAATGCCCTCAGTGAGCACAATGGTGCCCAATGACATCGCGTTGGGGGCAACTGGTGTAGGAGTTAATGAAAGGCTGGGAAAGATGCTGCTATGTATATTTGTGTGTGTTTTCTTAATAAGTACATATCATCATAATAAAATATGTTTGTATCATGGTCCTAAATCCTAAATGCATCAACCCAGACATCTAACTCCAAATTTAAATCCAACGTAAATAAAATTTGAGTTTTGCTAGATGTATGAATATTTTCATTAGTTGTCTGAGAAAAGAATAAAAGAGCTATCAAAATACTTAATAATTACAAATAAAAAGTAATTTATTTACAATATTATGAGAAAAAATATTAATGAAATCTTATTCAGATATATATAATTAGCTTGTATTATAAAAATAAGATCAAATAAAATCAGATGCATAGCAGGAAAAATATAATATAATTTAATAATAAAATAATGAAATTATACATTAGCTAGTGTATTAAACTTTGTCCTGTAGTAAAGTAATAAATAGAATATTAAAATTGTGTAGCTAGTGTTCTTTTTGATAAAGTATAAAAATGAAAGAAATATCTTTTATTTCAGTAAATTTCTTTTTGGTTTGGATATAAAATGCTAATATTGTCTAAAAGTTACTTTTGGAAAATGCAATGTACTATCAATACATCCAAACTTAAACAGTAAAAAGAAAAATAATGAATTCAAGGTAAGTGAAAGTCTGCATTGGTTTTGAAAAATATTTAAAAAGAGGGGGAAATTAAATGCTTACAATCCATTAAAAGCCTTTTTTTCACACCTAATTAAAAAAAAAAATCAATAGCAAAATAATAAAAGGTGAACTATCCAAACTAGTAATGTTAAAAAATTTAGGAGACAAAACATAAAAATATACATTAAGAATTCCTACACAAAAAAATAATTAAAAATTTTCAATGCATTGAAAGCATTTGAAACACTGGCCATATTGTATTGAAATAAACAGAGGAATGGGGAACTCCAATCCTTTTGTGAAAATTATTTCTTTTTAACATTACTAAATCATGATATTCAATTAGCTATCAACCTCAATGAATGAATCATTTTAATTTGCTAAATCAGCTTACAAAAAATATATGCATGACTTAAACTGAAATCAAAAGAGGAAAATTATAGCTGTACACTTACCTTTAAATGCTTTTCGGGATAAGTACAATAATTTTTTTGCACAATATAATTTCTAAGGTGTGAAAAATATAGTTCTTTTATTTTTCTGTTAGTTTCACATTCCATAGAATGTAATAGATGAGTCATGATTTGGTCATATTCATTCCAATTAACTGGCTTTATCTGTAAGGAGGTAATATTTTTATTAAAATATTCCTATCTAATACATAAATAACATATCAAATACATAATAATTAAGGTAACATACAGATTAAATGTAAATACAAACAAGATTTCTGACCAAACTTGCAATTTTAAACTATTATTCAGAATGTTTTCAGAAACTTCCATTTCAGAGGTGAAGTTGTTATTATTTACCTCTTCAGAAGATGAGGAATCATCTTTGTCCGAAACCACATCAGTGTTTAATTTTACTTCAGATACAATGTGCTCATTGCTAGGAATACCTGAAGTACACACCTCATTACATTATTCAAAGTGTTCAATTTCATGTCTATGTAAGAACTTGATTCCATACTTTTCCAGTATCATAGTGAGCAGTACTTTTTCCTTTGTCATCCCCAATGCTCTCTTTATTGCTCCAATACATTCCATGCAGGACCTGCAGGTTGAGAAAAGTTGCAAATTGTTGCAGCCATGACTTGTCTCCAAAAATTTTCCAGTAAAATGTTTGCATCCAAAATACACTAAACTACTTTCTGTGGCAATCTTTAGGAGGCAAATAACACACAGATCCATCAATTGTAGCACAAAAATGATGTCGGAGACAAAAAAAAAAAAGCTTTGTGCACTTGAGTTTTTTTTTTAGTGGAGATGGACAATGCAATTGTTTATCAAGAAAACAATTTTGTTCTTTGTTTTCACCAATTTGCTGGCCCATTGACAAAGTTGTTATCCAGACATTTAATAGATTAGCTTCATAACTTATGCATTACTCTTTAACATTCTTAAATCATCCATACTTAGGGGAGTTACCTATCACTGCCAGTTTTCAGATTCATTCATATTTGCATACACAAACATAGTTATTTTTAATTTAGACTACAATGTGAGTGCATTTTATATTTAAAAGTTTGATGTGGAGTCCTTTTGTAAAATAATACATTATCAATATTAGAACGGTCTTTCAATTCATAATTCTGGACTACACTGAGTCACACTTGAGTCTTACCCATTCAACCAAAAAACACCAAATGCTTTAGCCACAATCTTGGAGCAGAAAATATTCAGTTCTGTTTTTTAAATCTGACCAGCCAAGTCATTAGAGCTTACAAAACTCCTTTCTTCAAAACTTTTAGCAAACTTTTTTTTTTCAGCATAGTTCCTGGCACAGAAAGATTTTGATTCTGCTAAATAATGAGTTACTTTAGATGAACTTCTACATTCTTTTTCTCGTATAACATAACTTATTTGTTCCCTCTAAAAAATTTTTATGAACAGATATGATTATGCTACAATTTTTCCATATGTTGAAAACTGTAGATTTTGATAAAGAAAATTGCTTGCATATTGCTGAATAATTGGCTTCATCTTAAATAGGTTTGATTATTTTTGTTTTATCCTCAATTAAAAATGCTTTCCTCTTTAAGGAAATCATCATTTTTACTAATTTTTTTTCAGGATATTTCTCAGGTGGCAAAATGTCAGTTCAGTCTAAAACAATTGAATGAATATAAAAACAAATGCAAGATAGAAAGGAAGGAGATATCAGATGCCACCCTTATGATCTGTTCCATTATTACCCTGATTTTTCAAGGGATGATTTTGAAAATTGGTGTCCTTTTGAGTGAGCGATAGTATTTTAATGGTGCAAGAGCCAGATGTGGCTATGTTGCACTAAGCAAGGTAAAGCTGTGACCTAGGCATGAGAAAAAATTGAAAAAAGATAAAAATTGGTAGACAAGAAGGAGGGTATGGTGTCCTTGTAGTGGACCAATTAATTCCTAAAAACGATACAGACAGTGAGAAATCTAGAAGTTTAAGAATGCTATCTTTCATGATCCTAAAACATATGTAAAATTACCTTTCAAAAGCTGGAAGGGTTGGGAATTTGTAAAAAAGAAAGTTTGGCTCAATACAAGTGAAATTTCATTTCCTCAGGATTTCACTGTCAGCATTTAAAATAACATTAGTTAAATAGGAGTTCAGATGTAATCAGTGAGAATTTCACTATAGAATGAGAGTTTATTATATTTCAGGTGTACTAGAGAGAAGTTCAACTGTATTACAAACAAAATAGAAAACAAATAAGTAAAGGATCTTTTTAAAAACTAATAAAATTTTTCACATTTTTTTAAAAAATAACTACTTATTACTTAACACTATTTAGATCCTTCATAGTAAAAAAATATTTGTTAACATAAGTTTATTAAAAA
The DNA here is from genome assembly GCA_019974015.1 of Nephila pilipes. Classification (NCBI taxonomy): domain Eukaryota; kingdom Metazoa; phylum Arthropoda; class Arachnida; order Araneae; family Nephilidae; genus Nephila; species Nephila pilipes. Next base: position 486,552 of record BMAW01029087.1, on the reverse strand, counting down.
CTTAAATGTAATCTAAACTTCTAGTATACAGGGTTTGTCCAATAAGTATAAGGACTGATTTTTTTTAGCAGATGTGAAAGGATGGAGAATGGTTTTTATGGATAGGTGGCAGGGTAACATAAGCTAGATAATCATGTTAGTTGCTTCCAGGCCATTGCAGTGTGTACATTTCACCTACAGTGAAAGTCTGCTAAGTGCTTTTATTGAGAGTATAAATGCAGTGAATCAATGAGCAATGATGACTGTCAAATTTTGAGATAAACTGAACAAATTTACTAAGGGGAATTTTAATAAGACAAGTGAACCAAGAGTACAACACTTTTCCAAGATAATGCTTTATGAAATAAGTGATTGGTAAAAAAGATGCAATATTTGCATAATTCTCATCTGTTCTCTTTTATCAGTTGACATAATGTTGACATTGTCATTTTATCAGTTGACAATGACAGCCATCCTTGCCATACATAAATTTTCCAGCTATTTAAGAAGTGTGCCATAGAGCAATTTTATTCCATAGAGCTGAGCAATGGGAAGTTGCAGTGTTCCTTTGAAGTAACTCTATTGCTTTTATTAAAATGATTTTAATGAAATAAACTAAGAAGAAAAGCCTTCCTATTTAAATGCTTTTTAAGCCAATTTTTTTACTCAAGCTTAATATATGAGGTTACACAGCACAAGACAATGCTGGTAAGTACAAAACTGTGATTACCAGTTAAGTATTTATGTGATAGCAAAAGAACCATGAATATCTGAATGTTCCATTGTGACAAATGAGCCAGTCAAAAATCACAGATTGTGAGGTAGGTACTACTTAAATACAACATTGCAATGCTGCCTAAGCCATCCTACAGACCAGATTTGGTTTTTGGCATCTTCGTTTTGCTCCTTAGCATAAAAAACTTGAAAAGATATCATCTGGGAATGATTGACATGACTTCTGACAGGGTGCCAGAGCAGCCTTGAGGTTGTTGACTTACAGCCTACATGTGAAGACAGGGAAAAGCACTGGCAGGGGTGTATTAATAAAGGAGAGTCACATTTTGAAAATTAATAATTCATTATACTTATTTGACAAACTCAGTATTTGAAGGATTCAGAACCATCTCTTAAGAGTTGAAAAAAGAAAAACTAACAGAATTTTAATATTGGAAATTCCTAGAGGTCTTTTTAAAAATATTTTTTGAATTCCTCCATTAAAATCCTTTAAGAATAAAAATATGAATATACAAATAATAAGATGGTAAAAAAAAGAATATCAATATTCAATAATATAGATTGCTAACTTATATAATATATTAAATATGCATAAAGATGCAATATATCCTCTGAAAGTGGGCATTGTAACAGTGGATAACCATTCATGCTCAGTATTTTTACAATCAATTTAGTTTTCATGAATATTGGTAAAGACAAAATTGGATGAATGATTATAACTTAAAAAGATAAATCAATTAAATTTTTATTTTGAAACTAAATCTTCAAACACTAATTAAAAAATAACACTTATAAAGTAGATACTAGATTTTTATCAACTACCAATTGTTCTGTTCTTTTGTCCATAAATTTCTGAAAGAAACACCACATTTATTATGTTATTATGATTAAAATCAAATACATATAGTGAATACATTAAAATTTTTACTCTACGCAATTAGCATAAGTGTATATTCTTCAATTATTGCCAAGGAGTATCTTTTGAGAGGAAGTGCAACTTGTATATATATTTTTAAAAAATTATATTTATCAATAAATTCTAACTAAATCTTATTTTAAATTTAAAAAAATAATAAACAAAAACATTTGAAGTAAAAACATTATGCAACTATTACATTTATCAAATTTTTTTAATAAAAAATTCTATTTTATAACAATATGGAAAATTTATTTCTTAAATATTCCATTGTATTTACCTTGTGTGACTTCATCACTAACAATTTCTTAAGGATTGGGAATACTATTTCAATTACATGGAGTTCTTTAGAGTATATGAGAGGATGTATTGAATGAAAAATTGCCTCTTCAGTTCCTGTTGATATCAACAAACTAGGAGGCTATAAAAAGAAAAGTAAAATTCTAAAATGTAAATTTTATACATAAAATAACAGATTCACAATTTAGCAACTGTAAATCACAAACTCTAATCAAACAAGGTTAAATCCTCATGTTAGGTTGTTAATCTTATTAACACCCCAATCACAACTTAAAAATATGGATTCCCCTATGGAATCAGAACTTTAGAGGGAAAAAAAAAAAGATTGTTAAACAAATATTATATCCTAAAAAATTTACTGTGAACCATATGGTATGAATAACACATGGATTATAAAAAAAAATAATCATAAGCAACTATTTTAAATAAGATTTTTTTTCCTCTACGTTTTAAAGGACTACAGGTATTTTTAATAATCTCTAAACTCCATAAGTCATAAATAAGTAACTGATTGTGTTAGCTGGAAAAAAAAAATCATATTTATTCCTCAAAATGCAGTTTTGTTCATAAATAAAGAAAAACAGTCCTTTATTTGAAGTAGAATATTTTATGAGAAAATAAAATCTACATAGTCAGTAATTATATTATTAAGCTGGTGGATATTTATATTCTTAATAATACCCTTCAAATGATCTTAAAAGTATTTTCTTTTGTGTTATAATGTCTTCTAAATCATAGAGCAAAATAAATTGGGAAGGGCAGTGCTTTGCAATAAGTTTCTTCTCTTCAAGAAATTAAAAAAAAAAAAAAAAAAAAAAACCTATGGTTTGTGCTGTGCTTTTGGATTTCTTCAACCAATGTTGCGGCATATTTGTTTGAAAAGATCACAAGACACATGAAATTCAGATGGAGATCTACTTGTCACAATTTTAATAAAAGATAACCAAAAACATGCCCAATGTTGAAATAAAGTATGCAAATAATTAGAAGTACCTTTTAGATATTATGCAAAACTTTTCAATTTTTAATTATGTATATAAGTAATGTAATCAATAAAGCAGAAGCATACAGTTAAGTTAAAAATTTAAACTTTTGTATGCACCAGTTTTGCAATTATCATAACTTCAAGGAGAAAGGCTGCATCAGTGTAAATGGTGCATCTGAATAAAATGGAGGAGGGGGGAAAGCACAGAAACACCACAATAGTGTAAACTAAATTAAATTTTGTGTGGCATTACAAATTAAGAAAAATGCAAGAAATGAAACCATAAATCAAAAATAAATTACAGAAGAGAAATGTTAAAAATATACTTACATTCTGTATTTATATTAACTCTTACTAGAGTCCATATACATAATACTCATTCTATCTTAAAAAAAATATCCCAACACTGAAATAGTGAATTGAATGATAGGAGAAAATGTTTAATTTTTCTTCAACTAACAAAATACAGCAAATTGTACATCATATGAAGCCATCCAAATTTGATTCTTCGCTATATGAATTAAAAGATTTAGCAAATTTATATCTAAATACTACAAATCTACCAGATTGTCACATTCATACTCATGTTTAACAGTCTGTTTATCTGGGAATATAAATTCATGTTTTTGAAGGATTTATTAATTGACAAAATTAATAATAGCAAGGTATTTATCAAAAAAGATGTAAACACCTGAATTTCACTAAATCAAGCAAATAAGAATGCTTAGAATCTATTACCAAAAATTCCTTTGGTTGGAAAAAAAATCTCTTATGACAATGTCAATTTTTTTTTGTAGTCATTCATGCATGATTGTTTAACACATCAACCATTCTCATTTGTACGAATAATTATGTCAGAAAATCTCCCTTTTGGAATAATTTTCTTTCTAAAAATAATTGGCTTTAGCTTGCCACTGTTTGTGGCATAAGCTACCACACATATATATGAAATTTTTTCATACTCTACCATAGGTACAAATAGTTTTTGCACCAGTTTCATCAACGATTCTGTTACTAGATGAGTCAAAAGATAAATGGTGTTTCAACTATATTTATTATGTGTACAGAAGAATTTTTTCTTGTCAACATATTTTATAAAAGAACATTTTTTATCCAGCTAAGTCCACTGGTAATAGTTGCTGGCTGTTCTGGTATGTATATAAATTTTTCTTTTTCATAAATCTGCTACAACAGCAAGGCCCTCCTATGAAGCAATTTGTGTTCATTTGTTGTGCCATAACTTTTGCTAGAAAGCAACTTTTTATATTCAAAATTGCCATTTCATCTCCCTGTTGTTCCTTTATCTCCTTTCCCACATATATTTTTGGCCATCTCATAGTACAATTTCTTCAGGTTCATTTCTGTTGTGACATATTTTGGTGTTCTTCAGCTCTCCAGTGTTGAATGCATCATTTGTTCTCTTAAAACTTCTCAAGCTACTGTTCTACTTCCAATTTGTTCAGCACAGTAAATTACATTAATCTTAAAATTCGTAAATAAGCAGAACTCGTATAAAATTTAGAAGCCCTTTTCAAAAGTATTTTGCTTTCAACTTAATCAAAAACTATCCAAAAAAGCACTTATTGATAGCATACATAGCCAGCAGAATACCAAGGAGAATCAAGTCATGCAGAAGGGGAAGAGAAAAGGAATATGTTGGAGTTTGTTATTGTAACACACAAGTGAAGGAAGTCATGTAGACATTTGGAAAAAATCACAGATTTACAATTGAAATGGAAAGGGAGGAGTGATTTATCAAGGGTCAGGGGCTACTCATACTGATATGGTTGCTGATTTGAACAAAGGAAGAATGTAATTGTTCCAAGATCTCATTTAAGGTGAATAAGGCATGCAAGTCTATTCAAGGGAAAGATATAAACACAATAAAATTTACAGAAACCAACTAGATACTCTTCTATGAGGGAACAGCACCAAGGTGATCCAAGCTATTTACAATGATGTCTTACAGGACATTTTTTAAGCACATGGAAAGACTGCATCAATAGAAATGCCACACCAGGTGAAAGTTTAATCGCCACACTCTTACTTCCAGAAATTACGATACTTTACTTGATGAATTTATAAAACATATCTTTCTGATACTTTTTCATATAAATCATAGTTGCTATGAAAGTAAACATGGTATATTAAGAATAGCTTGGCAATATAATGACTAGGCATCTTTTAAATCCCACACGATGAAGTGTTCTATATCTAAAAATATTTCTTTTTTTTAAAAGATGAAAAACTTTGATATTTACTAAACTAAAACAGTAATTTTAAAGGGGATATTAAACTTAGTTGCTCCATATTTTCTTCACTATACAGTCCTTCATTTTATATTAACAGTAATTGCTTTAATGAAAATATCATTAAATGAATCTATCATAAAACTTCCAAATGTTCATGCATCTTAAATAGATAGAGTAAGTCATCAACATATCAAAAGTCAATTTTTAACATTTGTTTCTGAAATTTTCTATTATGCTATGTTTCTATTTAGGCTAGACACCAACAATAATATAATGCTTGAGGGTGTCACTGTGCCTGCATTAAAATTCAGACACCCTCTTATTAAAATGCATGTTTTTTGTTGACATGCATTATACTATGCATTATTTGCCATTTTTGATTTTTCATCAAATCTAATGGTAAGTATGTTATTGTATTTCAAGTTTGTCAGTTTGGGTCATACCTACTTGCAAGAATTGCTGCTGATTTTTAGAGGAAGTATAACTTTTTTGTATATATTTATCAGCAGCCTATTTACCAGTGTATATTGCTACTCTCTCTCTGTGTGTATATATATATGAATGCATACATACATATGTATATATACATGTGTGTATGTATATATATATATATATAGTTACATACACCCAACTCTTTTTTTTTACACAATTTTTCTTTGATTCAGCCACTCAATCAGGGTATTATAGCAGAATTTAAAATGTACTACATAAAACAAATGCTTAAATATATTTTAGCCTCAGTGGATGAAAGAAATTTGACTGTTGTGAAAGTTTGGAGAAAGTGTATGATTATGGATTGTATGCTTCTTTAATATGGATTGAATGGATTTATGCACATACTTGTTTTGCCATCAAACAGTTTCGGCAATCAACCTTAAATGCTTGTAGGAATTTTTTTTTTTTTGCCTATATGTGTCAAAAGAAGTAGTTAGATAAGCAACTTGAGGGGGAAAAAAAACCAGCCGCAAATAACAGACTTTATAACAACAAATCAACCAACAGAGGCCATTAATAATGAACGAAATTCTTCGTTTGAATTAAAGCCAAAAGTTGCGCTAGACATATCTGACACATCTACCGATGATAGCACTTTTGATCCAGTTCATAATAAACATGCACCCTTGTTATCAAGTAGCAATGAATAGTTGTTAGTTAGTAGATTTATTCCTAATTTCAATTTGAATTTTTATATGTTGTATGTACCTATAGATTGAATTTTTATTGAACACTAATTAAAATATTTTTGTAATAAAAATGAATTGTTCTTGTTTTATAAATATGTAAAATGGATTTCATTATTACTTTTTTGGAAAATACTTCAAGAGATTTTCATCATACACGATATTTTAAAGTTGTGGAACATATCCCCAAATTTACCATATGTATTTTTTTAAGTAAATTCTTTTTGCATGAGGAATGCATCTACCTTACAAAAAAAAAAAAGTTGGTTATATATATATTTGTGTTTATATATATATGAGATTGTAACTTTTTACAATAATAGATTTTTTTTTTTAAATAAATTACAACAAAATTAGCTAAAATTAACAAATTTTTATGCATGTAGTTAATATGAGAGGAAAAAAAAACCAGGTGTTTATTTTGATAATTGCTTAAATGCACACATATATATCAATTATAAAATCAAATTTAGCTATAATTTGTACACATAATTACATTTAATTTTGATTTTACATAACACATGTAAGAATAGCCTTTGTAATTTTCATGCATGTACATATTTAGAAAATAATTAGCTTATTTTCCAAAATATTATGATTATAAAGTTAAATTATCAAATTGATTTTTTTTTCAAAAAATTTCCATAAATTTTAAAATTCTTTTATGCCCTTGATAATAGGAAAATTGTACAATCTACTTCTGTGTTAATTGATTTGGCCAATAGTCAACAGAATAGGTGGTAGTGTGAGTAAGTAATGGTCAAGTTTAATAACTCAAGAGCCAGATAAGGCTATGTTGTGCGAAACAAGGTGTAACTAGGTGATCTAGACATTTGAAAATGCTGGAAAAAAGATTATTGGTCTACAAGAATTTGGATCGAAAATAGAGAAGGTTTGCTAGGGCATCTCTGGGGGGCGTCACCAGTGTTTACCAAAGACAGTAAACCCCCATAGGACGGAAAAAGATCATAAGGATAGCCCAGGGACATGAAACAGAGTAGGTGAAATATGAAAGTTATGATGCACTGCTATTAAAAATATAGAAATCACTGGTTTAAATCAAAGTAATACAGTGGAGTAAACAATTGTTGCACCCAATAGTTGAAATTGGGACATGATTATGAATTATATTATATAAATTATTTTCTATATATATATAAACACACACATATATATAGCATCTTTTTTTCTTTGAATAAATGGACTTTCCATTTCGGGTTGCAGAATTTTCCTGTTGGGATTATTTGACACTTGCAAAACATTGCTTAACCAGAAAATACGACAAAAGTCAGATTGAGAATTTAAAAATGTTATATTTTGTTTTCTTTTATACTTCTACTTTTCTCTGTTTTCATGTTTTAGTTTGCCCTTAATCATTAGCTGAATTTTTTTTATCTTCTTGTCATTATTTATAGGTTTAGTATTTTTAAGGTAAATTGATCTCTTTTTAAAATGTTTAGTTTTTTTCCTTTTTGTTCTATGTTTTCGGAAATCAAAAATTTAATAAATTGCTTTAAAACTTTTCTATAATTTAAAAGATTGACTGCTTTCTTTATAACTCTTAAAACTTCTCACCTGCTTTAATATTTTCTTCTATACTAATTTAATTATTACTTTATATTACTAAATTACTATTTTCATTATATATATATGAGTGTGTGTATAGGTGGAACATGAAAACTTGGTAAATGAGGAGGTAACTGTAGTTCATAATTATAATAACTGTGTTAACTACATTAAATAAACTTGGTATCATTTTATTAACATTGCACTAGAAGCAATACGAGGGCTATTGGTGAAGCACCTCATAATTTTGAATACCAGTCAAGTGATGAGGACAATACCTGAGCTGGCACCTCCAATCCTAACTTCCACACCATGCCAATAGGTGGACTTTGGGCCCAGATAGATTTAACATGCATGAGTCTCGGATACACAGCGAGTCTTTAGTGCATCAAGGCTCGAAACAGCAACTTGACAAAAATCGCCAGCCACAAGTCCGCAACCATAACCACGAGGCTACTGTGGCACATTTAATAAACTAGAGTAAAATTTAATAATAGAAAATATAAATAAATTAAGCAAGATTTCCTTCAATGTGGTCAGCAGTGCCATGCTCATTATAGAGTAATGTAGAATCCGAAAAAAAAAAAAAAAAAAAAGGAGAGCAACTTTTTGGAAGAATTAAAACTGATAGAAATTAAATGAGGATACTTATTTACAAAAGACCTGAAGTCATATATTTTATGTACATTTAAAATTAAACTAAATTTAACTACAAACATAAATAAGATGAGGTTCATAATAAATTAAAGACACAGCAACATGTACAAAAAAAAGTTTCATCTTTTCCCGAAATTACCAGATTGATTACATGGTTATGATTTCATAATAAAACGAAACGATTGATTTTATTTTTGTCATAGCACTCCTTAATTATCATACCAATTATAAATTTATCAAAGAAAATCATTTGAAGAATTTATTCCATCTGAATAATGCATCTGAAAATTCAAAAGTAATTAGGAACTTATTTTAATGGCCAAATTTTACATGTATGGAGGGGTGTGTTTTGGTACTAAAAATTATTTCTTTCAAATGTGTCCTTATTTTCATGCACATAAAATGAATTTAACACATTGAAATTAAACTTACTTCAAATACAACCAAAAGAAATAAATCGAGTATTGGTAATGAAAATAAAATCATTTAATTTTTTTCCCCTTCTTTTTCTTGATATTTATACATTAACAAAACAGAATGCGGTCTTCAGACAGTAAAAACATTTTACACTTGTATCCTTTTAAATATAATAAAAATTGGGAAAACATGATCATAAATTCATTAAAAAAAGAAATAGAAATAAAGTAGTAAACTATAGCTAAAAAGAGATGCATTAAAAATAGAAATATTAAAACAATTCAGAATAAAAATTTATGTCACATAAAATTGAAATTTTAAATGCTCATGGTATACAAGCAAATTTATGCAATGTGTTGTTTTTTATTATTTGATAAGTGTTCCAAAACAAATAAGCCTTTTTTTTAAAAAAAAAAATAATAAAAATATAATACTTACAATATTGTCAAGAATATAATCAAAACAACTTAAACCTAAGACTTTCTGTGGCGTAGCATGATATGAAATAAACATAAAAGCAGGTGGCAAAACATCAGATATATAGTCAGCCAAATAAGAATGCTATACATAAAAGAAATAAAAATTATATATAAGTGAGCATGGTGTTCTAATTCTAACAAGTATAAATAAAAAAAAGATAACATAAAATTGCTGATATAAAAAGACAAACTATTTCTAAAATGACTAAAAATTCTAATACCTATTTTCATATGCAAACACCAAATACTTTGGCATTTCAAAATCATACATAACAATTGAGAAAATAACATATAACTACTTTTTATTATAGATGTTTAAATAAAATATGTATAAATTCATTCTTCCCCTCCCCTGAAGCAATCAACAAAATTACAATAAAAACATCTGGAGAATTTATGAAACTTTTATGTGTTTGAAAAAAAAACAATTTTTTAAAAAAGATTTTATAAAAAATTAAAATGTTTTATCAACACTTTAAGAACTTGGCTTTTAAAGATGGACAATTTTGGGAAAAACAGTTAACTATTATCTTTTTATTAGAAGAGATAATAAATAATGATACATCACATAATTTACTTGATGAACTAAACATTTCAGATAACTGTCCTTATGCTTAATAAGGTGTTCTTTCGAATAATCCTTTCCATAGCACAAGTAATTTGTTCTATCATATTGAGCAATTGATACAGCAGAATTTCTAACATATATCTCACAGAAATACTAGAATTTTTTTTAAAAAAAAGTATAATTTAAGAAAACATATTTCATTGAAAAAATATACTTATAAGCAAACATCAATCATTAACAATTAAAAGCATTCAAATTGTACATTAAATTAAAAGCATTCAAAAACTTTACAGTAACTTGCACTTTTGAGTAATTTTTTTCACTCACTGATAGTATTTCATGTGCGTGTTGAGCACTTGGTGTTTTTCAACAGCTTATTTTTTTGATTATACTCATTTTTCTCAAATGAATTTTTTTTCATTAAAACTCTTTGTATTCTCATTTTGCTTGAAAAACATAAAAGTTCAAAATCATATTTTTGGTTAATTTCATAATTTAATTAGAGTATTGTTTCAATAATAAAATGGCAATGGCAAAAAAATTTTAATAACTTAAATATGAAAATTTCTTCAAATAAAATTCTGAGCTAGTTAAATAGCTAATACAGAACACATTTACTTTCTAAACTTAGTTTAATTACAAAAGATAAAATAAAGTTGTTTACTGGGCAAAATTATAATGGAAATAAAAATTATGACTTAAATTTATATTTTAGATTTTTCAATATTAAAAAAATATCTATTCTTTAAATATTGCATAAGTGTCTTTTTTGGTAAAAGGAATTTATTTTGCAAGTTGATAATTTAATTTGGTAATACTTAAAGAATTAGAAATTTACTTTCACTTTGAGTAACAAGAAATAAAAGATGTGACATGAGCTAGGATTAAGCATCCAGGTATCTTTCAATAATGATGGCCTCATTTTCTTTAAAATTCCTTTAAAGAGTGTAGGTTTCAAATTTTCATCACAGAGAAAACTTGATAAATTGTCATACCCACTATGTTGCCAAAGACAATTTAAAAAACCTGAAAAATATAAACATAATCACCAAAAAGGTTTAAAAAAAAAAAGATCATTCACCTATCTTTCTAATAAAAAATTTTAAACTATTTTTATTTAACATTTAACTATTTTAAAGATAAAAGAAATTTCTTTGTTAGTTCATTAATTACTAAAATTTATATACTGAGTCATTTAACATAATACAAAAAATTTTATATCTTATAAAAAGGCTATGTAATTTTCACTTCATATTATTCAAAAAAGTATGTTGATACAAAAACTATTCTACTATATAGTAAATTACATTTACAACTGAGACAGTAAAAAATTATATACATTTCTATCAGTAGCCAAGTGAAAATCAACTATTTGGCAACAGTTAAACCCTTCCATAGAGCAGTCACATTGATGATGTGGTAGAAATTCGCCCTTGAAAGATGTATCCACAAAAATGGCAGAAAAATTCAAAATGAAATATATTTATTTTATTAAATAATACACAAAACAATATATTTCAACTGTCAAACAATCAAATCTTCTTCATGCTCTTATTAAAATTGGCTTCCATAGTAATTTTTCTAAAGTACCCCTAATTATCCTGAACTTCTAAGTAGGTGTTGAAAACAAAGAAAGGGCATCACCACAATCATTAATAATCGAAGATCAGGACTAAACGCTCAAGAAAAATACATATTGTTAGAAATGGTAACCCATTATAATTTTGCTTGTTATGTAAGGTTTCTAGATTAGCACATTATTTTTATTGTTCTATGTGTACCAAAAAATATTTGATACAACTAAATATAAGAAATAATACTCTTTACATTAAAAAAATAATTAAATTATTACATAGTTATTACTATGAGGTAAATTTAAACTTCTTACAAGTAGTAATAAAAATAGAAAATGAATACATAATAACCTTTGCAAGCCAGAACAGAATGATTATTGCTCCAGTGATATATTTTGTTGTGAGTAGCAATAAGTAATATTATATCAATGAAGAAACGTCGCCTGTAAGCATACTCCTGAGGTTTTAATTTCTCTAGCAGTATTTTCAAATATTCAAAACACTTCACTGCATTTTGTGCAGTATCAGGAAAATCTTCACTGGAAAAATCTGTTTTAAAAATTGAAACTTGTAAAAATAAAATATTTAAACATATTTCTAATAAACTAATAAATAATTTCACACATTTTCTTTTATTATCAAAAATTTAAAGCTTTAGATTAGCAATATATATATATATATATAATTCATATATATGTATTGATTTAACTTTAATTTATACAGATCTCACCTAAAACTAATTTAATTTCCTAAATTTTCCCATTCTGTAATTCAAAAGCAAAGAGTTCATTTCTACTTCCTAATCCAATTCCAAATTATAATTTTATTTGTTACATCACAAGCTCCTAAGATTTGTTTAATCTGCTTTTCTATAGTTGTAAATCAGTCAGATTTTGTTTTGTGTAGTTTTTATTAACGTCACAATAGAAGCAACACGAGGGGTATTGGGGTTAGACCTTGTAATTTTGAACCTCGATCAAGTGACAAGGACGACACCTGAGCTGGCAACTCCTCTCCTAACTTCCACACCACACCATTGGGAGGACTTTGGGCCCTGACAGATTTAATGTGCATCGTCCCCGGCTGCATGGCGAGTCTTTTGCGGCCAAGGCTTGAACCCGCAACTGAACGAAAATCACCGGCCACAAATCTGAAACCATGACCACTAGGCTACCACAGTCACGTAAATCTGTCAGAAATGAATCCCTCTAGACTGGCAGACATCAGATAATTTCCTTTAGAATCAATTCATCTTGTACCATGGGAGTATCACATGAATGGAAAATATCCCTAGAAAATTCCCATTATAAATTAACATGCGTGGTGAAAATGCTTCTTTTGTTATGTTCTTACACGCTTCAAGATTTTATGCTGTCCTGCTCTTGTTTATTGTTATTGTAATGGTGGTGCTGCGACTCCAGCCACATGATCACGTTGTCTATCCCTCTCAGTGAAGAATAAACAAACATGAAATTTGAACTTTGCCTCTTTATTTATTTAATAACTAATTTCTAAAGTATTATATATATATATATATACACATATTTACAGTCTAATTTTTAAAATATAAATATAAAAATTATATTGTAAAATTAAAATATTTGATTATAATTAACATATTGTAACAAAAAATTTCTGGATATGTGAATGAAAATTAAGTCAACATGGAAGAAATGACGCTTTGATTGTGAATCTTCAGAATGACACACAAGTAGCAGAATTTGGAAAGTACCAGAAACCACAGCACTTGTACGGATTAGTGAAACAAATACAGGAACAAAACAGCACTTGTAACAACAGTCACAAATGTATCAGCTCAGCAACGTTCAGCTCCCCAGCTTGCTAGTTTCTTCTATGGACAAATCTCAGCTGTAATACTTCGCACTTCCAAGGCAAGCATAAGTTGCTCCACAAATTTACTGGGCCATGTAATCATCAGTTCCTCAGCAAAGTGAGTGAGTGAATATAAAGTTTATTGGTGCAAGAGCTAAATATGGCTATGCTGCGCCAAACAAGATTAAATTGTGGTTTATACGTGAAGTTGAAAAAAAGATAAAAAGGGGTTGACAAGAAGGAGGGTCGAAAACAGAGAAGGATCGCTAGGATATCCCGAGAGTCAGTTCCTCAGCAGATTCCCACATCCGAATGCCAACTCTTCCAAATCGATCTTCAAAGACAGGCTAACTTGCTCTCTCTCATGTTCATGGCATATTTATACCTTTTATGGCCAGGTATGATGCCACACAGAAAATTCATGAAGACACTTATTTTCCTGTGGAGATATCAACAAGATACCAGCACTTTTTGGGATCTTTTAATTGTCGTCAAAGTCGCCAAAATGATCACCAGGGTTAAGAGGTCATCCCTTAAACTTCCCTTAGCTTAATGGTGAAACCTCTGTAAATGTTCTTTCCCTTCATAAGAGAATTGCAGCAGGAAAGCGTCATCTCATGTTCATAACAATATCTAAAACATTAAATATCTCACTTGATACTAATGCATGATTATTCCCAACAGCTCAAGAAATTTTACTTCCTTTTAAAAAGTAAAATTCAAAAAGAATCAGCAATGAACAAAAATAGGTACTTATAAATTATGAATACACTAATAAATCTCAAGAAAAATTATGAACTAAAATACATTAAAAAATATAGATTACAGCATTATTTTTTATTAAAAAAAAAAAAACCTGCTATTCAAAATTACTGGAAATGAAAGCATACAAATCGTTCTCATTAACCAGTAAAGTCTAGGAAATTTTTGAAACCTAAGGTACACAATTTCATTAGTGAAACACACGATAAATTGCCAATATTGTTTCAATTCCCCTCATTAACAAAATGACAATTTCTCACTGACATATATAGCAGCCATAAGCCTTTCCCAAAAAACAGTGACTAAATACATATATATATAAATTAGGTTTAAATACATATATATATATATTATTACTGTATATATATATATATATATATATATATATTAGGTTTTCATTTCTTTAATTTATTTTAAAAAATAGTTTTAAGTAAAATTAATTTGTTTTGTGAAAATGCATTGTTTCATTTCCAAAAACTGTTTATATTGCTGGTTTGTAACAGGTCATCTAAAAGAAAAATCTGATATTGGTAAATTTACACCTAACTAATAGAAAAGTAATAACTTATTATACCACTTGCTAGTTATATTTATTTGTTATTTTAAATAGTTATTTACCAAATTTAAACCATAGTGGTGTTTCTTAGCTTATTTATGTTGTCATCAACTTATCCAAGAAAAGTTTCCTTTTCAAATAAAAAGTGCATAGCTTATTAAAGTTTGAAGCAATGTTTAATTATAAAAAATATTACATTTTTTCTTAAATCAAGACATTCTTAACACTATCTTTGAAATAATTTTGTATCAGAAGATTTTTGCTGATTCCTATAAGCAAAAAATGCTTGCTGTAGCTATTATACGACTTTTAGGTTATTCATTACAAATTAATTACATATTTGGCAGAGAAATACAAAATACAGTATTATTGCATCCCCCCCCAAAGTGATTGGCAAAATTTGAATCAAAGGTATGATAAATTCTAAGCTGTTTATAACATACAATCTTCAATTGATAATTATAAATATTTTTGGATTGATATCTATGTGTATGAATTTATATACAGTTTGTATATATATATGATCCAAGTACTTTATATTCAAATCATATCCTTTCTCTAAAAATTGAGTGATGGAGAAATTTTAAAATTATTTTTGATTATATAAGGTGATTAAATAAAACTGATAACAAAAACATTTCTAACTACAGCTTAACACCTTTAAATTCCTCAGATATTTTTACTATCTTTTTAATCAATGTGAATAGAGTTTTAAAATCTTTAATATATATTTAAAAATACTTACAACAAAGTAATAATTACAATATAAATTGTTATACAGAAAGATGGGGAAAGAAAGTAATCAAGCAGAAACATTTCCTTTTATCTTCACCCTTTTTAATGCATTTTATACCATATAATCAAAAGTAATAATCTTGCTTTGAGAAGGAAAAGTACAAAACTCTACAGGATTAACATTACATTCAGAAATTTGAGGTGAATGGTGTCAAAACTTTTAAATATAAGTTTTGTTGATCAAGCAAGAAAATACACACACATACTATAGTGTTTTGTGTGCTGCATTGCACATGCTATAACTATTTTATGTACTTGCCAAAAAATCTATTTGGACCATAGCTATTAATGTACCAATACCTACAGTTATTATGGACTGATTCAGTTTTAGCCCTGACAGTTAGGTAGATCAGAAGTTTTCGCTCTCCTATGACGCACAGCACTATGATCAAACAGTTGCAGAAAGTGGCAGCCTTTTTCACCCTAATAGCTTTTGAAAAAGTTGCTCTTCTTTGAAAGTGATATGGATGGCTCGCTCACATTTAAAAGATAAGTTTTTAAGGAATTATTTGCGGTATAATAATGCAACATTTACACCGATTGTAACTTGCACTTTTAAACAATTCAGTAAACATTAGAAATGTTAATTTGTTAAATATTAAATTAAAATATCTAAATAAATAGACACAATTTTAAGTTTTATAAAATCTGTAGTTATTATATTTATCTAAAATTCTTCCCGCCGTTTTTCAACAACAAACTCCCGCCAAATTACACAAATAAAATAACTAGATTAACAACAGGATCGGCAACATTTTTCTTTAATACATAAAAATTTTTACATTACCCTTACAATCATCTTTACACTATCAAATCAACTAAATTTTGCCAGTATATATTGTTTGTAACACGAATAACACAGGATAATATACGTGGACAAACTCAGCTCGTTAGCATCTATTTGGGAAAAGTCTCTCTGCCTGAGTAGGGTTCTTCTGCAACATTTGGGTCGAAAAACTTCGGATAAGCTGAACTCGTGAGTCCCCATTATGGTAGGCTATTCGGTTGACGAGCTGGTTTCGTTCATAACCATTGAAGGGTTAAAAAACATTTAAGGACTATTTGTTGAAACATACTCAATGACTTTTACACTAATTCAGAGCATTTGTACAGAGCAATGCTTTGAGAGGCAGAATTTTGCCCTTAACACCTCCTAAATTAGCTTTGAACCAAAATCACCTCAATAGATATAATCAACACCACCAGTGGGTTGTATGAATCCCATTGAAAACCACTGGTCAATGTTAATACAAGGAAAGGTATGAACTCTCACTTTTAAGTAACTGTTTTAAAAAAAAGCAGACAATATATGTCAAGCAAAAGGAATGATCGTAACTGTATAAACATTATTGCTACAGAAAATGCCATTTTTCCCCACGCAAAAATAACAAAATAATTACCTCGATCCTCAGAGATAGTTGTATGAACTAATCCAAATGCCACAACGAGTTCACCTAGATCACAGATAATGCGACCAGTAGAAAATTCTTTTGGTAAAGTGGTATATAAATCTTCCAAGTGATCAATCAAATATTTTGCTTCTTCTAAAGTAAAATTCTAAAATACAATAAATGAAAATAAAGAAATATATTATTGATAATGTCAAAAAAATATGGTGAAAATGTGTTTAGCCAAAGCTCTTGGTATGATTTTGAAAACTGCATACAACAATATTCATGCACATAAAAAAAATAATTTACTAACCTATTTTACTTTATAATCATAAGGTGACCAATTTTTTTACAATGAAAAGAAGGACGAAAAAAGATAAGAAAAAAGTACAGCGTAAATGAATGAAACTTTTTATTAATTCAAACAAAAATACATTATGCTTCAAAAATGCTTACATCCCTTTTAATTATTTAATTGAATATTTTTCCATTGAATGAATATTTTTTGTCAATACACCATTTTCTAACAATATATTGGAAATTTTAGAGCAGGAAATATCCTTCGTATTGAATTTTATAAGTCGAAGTAAGTAAGTTTTATAAGTAAGTGTCGAAGCTAGAATATCAACATTCAATCTTGATTTCTCACTTGTCCAAAAATCATTGGAAAAAACTCTTTCAACTGCTGCATTAGTTCCAGGGCAGCACAATGTAAATTCAACAAGAATAACTAAATTTTCATATGGAATGTGTTTATTTTTCAAATGATTAAATATTTCACCACTTAACTTTTATCAATTTCAACATATTGATTTTTATACAGTTTTAATTTATCAGAATTTAACTATACATTCAGTCTTCTAATTTCTTCAGACAACTGTCATCCATTTTAATATCAGGAATTTCTTTCAATAAAAACTCAACATAATTTTCAATAAATGCCCAATTTACTTGCGATGAAGTCAAAAAAACATCATTGAAAACTGTTATTTCCTGTGATATTAATTTCAAACCATTCTTCGACAAATTAGAAAGATGTTTAGTAAAAATGTTGCACTTCTTTGGTACACTTTTCCATTATGCTCAGATTTGATTCCTCTAAATTTGATAATTTACTTTAATTATTTAAAGAATAAATTTTTCTTCAAATCGTGATTTATATTGAAGGACAAACTTGCTCAAAATAAGACTAACTTCTGTGGCTGAAATATGTTCACCTTCAACTTTTTTAATCTTTTAATGGAAAATGGATGCCTGATTATGTACAAAATACATTAATATCTCTAATAATTCATAATTGAAAAAAAGATTCCTGAATTTTTGGACATTTGTTTAAACTTGAAAAATATGAACATAGAGGATCAAATAATTGTAAAACATGCTCTGTAGCAGATGTTAGAGCGAGTCATTAAACTTTTGAATAACTTAGAAGTTTTTTGTGTTCAAGATTTGCACAATAGTTTAGAGCGGCATCTCTAAATAGAGAGATTAACAGATTTGTTTAAAATATCAAAAAGGACACTTTTCAAGGAAGGACAAAACCTACAAAAAGACTGTCCTCCTTAAAGGAGGATGACAGGTCACCTTACTAATCATCAATTTTGACTCATTCCCTTTCATTTAATCACTTTCTAATTCAAATTGGAGAAAATGCTGTTAAGACCACATGCAATTTTAAAAATTACCAATTTGGTGATTTTTTTTAGGAAGCAGAAATTTTATAAACTCAGCAAAGCACTAAATGAAACACAAACAAATTTTACAAACTTATTTTGATGGTGGATTCACTAAATATTTTAAAAACTTTATAATCACCAATTTCCCAAATTTAGATAATTCAGTAATAGAGATAAATACAAGACCTGTTATTGCTTTTATGTCAGTTTCTGGCAAACCTAACAATATTCACATTATAACATCTACATATTCCCATAAAATCCATCCATCTATTAATTAAACTGTATCAAAATGAGTTTAAAAATATTCTCCAGTTCTCAAAAAGAATGAAAAGCACAACAGGATTTGAGAATGATTAAAAAATTTATTAGCTATACTAGCTTAATGCTTCAATTCTATTGTTAAGATAATTTAAATTCCATCTGGAGCTTTCAAAACAAATGCAACAAAAATCCCATTCAAAATAAAATAAATTACATTTAGTGATAAAATAAATTATAGTTAACAATATATTTTTTAACTAACTTTTGAGAAACTTAAATAAAAACTTAAAACAAAGTAGCTTGCCTTGCAATGGCATGTTAGAACTCAAGAGAATACGAAAAATATTTTACTAACTTATTTTTGTCTGTGGATCCAATAAATGTTTTAAAACTTCATCATCAACATTTTCATGAGTTTATATTCGTTCACTTTCCCTCATACTCCAGGTACTTCCAAGTTGCAAGTGTTTCTCAAGAAAATCAAACAAGTCATTCTTTACCTTTGAGATTGCTTCATTTCTTTTAGTAATGTTACTCATATGAGAAAACATGTTACAAATATCAGAAAAAATAAAATGTATATTGAGTTTAGATTATATATACGTCGCACTAGAAGCAACACGAGGGCTATTGGCGACAGACCTCGTAATTTTGAACCACGGTTAAGTGACGAGGACAATACCTGAGCTGGCACCCCCTCTCCTAACATCCCCACCACGCCAACAGGAAGACTTTGGACCCCGACAAATTTAACGTGCATCAGCCCTGGCTACACTGCAGGTCTTTAGTGGCCAAGGATCGAACCCGTAACTGAACGAAAACCGCTTGCCATGAATCCGAAACCATGACCACTAGGCTAAAATGTATATTGAATCATAACATCCACATAATTTTCTTAGCTGGCAAAAGTTTCAAATAAATTTTAGACAGCTTGTTATTGTTTTAAATATAAATGTGCATTCTCAGAATTTGCAATGCTTTTTCTTTTTTAGCAAGTCTGTGCACAAAGAATATCCCTCTGATTTAGCCAAAAATAAAGTTGCCACTGCCGAGTATCAGTAGTTATCAATAAAACAATGGCAAACACTAAATTGACAAATGAAGGAGAAAATTTAGGATTGCCTTATATGATTTCCATATTTAAACAGAAATCAAGAGCTGCCACACTTATGCAATTTATTGTCAAAAAAATTTTCATAACCAAGGGTTAAAGGCTAAACAGCATTCCAACCAAAAATTATATTTTTAAGTTACTGCTATCAAAATTTCTAAACAGATTAATAAAGAAAAATTCTTTATAAGATTTACATGTCTGACTTATCCCATAATTTATCTTATTTTTTCATTCGCTTTCATCAGCGATTACCACTTTATTTACAAGAGTGGTCTGAAAAGTTTCTGACTTAAACAAGAAGACGGCAGCACACATCAATAAAAGCTAGTGAATGTGCATCTTTTGACAGGTACTCACCAAATTTTCAGCTATTTTGGACTTGCAATTGCTTGGCAATAATTTCAGTGAGGTAATGTGAGTGTTTTTGCGAAAATGGGGGGGGGGATCGAGCATTAAGCAGTCATTAAATATTTGTTTTTGAAAAGCATTATGTCTACACAAATCTAAGATGAGTTGGATGCTGTGCATGGGGACTTTGCATCATCATTTACCACCATAAAATTCCGGGCAGCTGAATTTAAATGTGGCCAAACCAGCTTGGGAAATGATGAACATTCGGGACATCTAAAAACTGCAACCACTGGTAGCATAGCTAAAGTTAACCAAATGGTGTTAGACGACTGTCAAATTAAAAAGAGAGAGATAACAGAGGCTACAATTATGTCTTAGAACATGTTTGTGACATATTCAATCAATATTTATGCATGAGAAAGCTGTCTGCACATTGGGTGCCGCATTTGCTAACATTAGACCAAAAACGTGTTCAAAATAACATTTCCAACGCCCTGTTGGTGTAGTTTAGGATCAATAAATCATAGTTTTTGAGCCAATTAATTACTGTGGACAAAACTTGGATACTTCATTATATGCCTGAAATAAAATATAGCCAAATGAGTGGACTGCGAAGAGAGAATCAGCTCCAGACAAAGCTAAAACATTTTTTTGGGCTGAGAAAGTGATGCCGACTGTTTTTTGGGATATGATTGAGTTATCTTAATCAATTATCTTCACAAAAAAAAAAAAAAACATTACAGGAACATACTATGCATCATTATTTGACAAGCTGAAGGCAAAAATAGCAGGAAAATGGGACATATTTGCAGAAAAAATAATTCTGTTTCACAAGACAGTGCACCGTCTGACAACTCAGTAGTTGCCATGGTGAAAATTCATGAATTACAGTTTAAACTGCTTCAGAGATTTTATCAAATACAGAAATAACCTTCGAAATCAATTATTTTGCAGAGAAAGACACTGAGTACTATTTGAATGGGTTAAAGAGATGGTAGCATCACTGGGAGAAGTGTGTAGAATTACAAGGAGACTGTAGAAAAATAAAAATTTAAAGAAAAAAATGTCTTGTATCTTTGTTCAGTCAAAAACTTTTCAGACCATCCTTGTAAATTAGTTTTTCAATAATTTCTCAATTACACTTTGGTTCAAATCGGGAATAGGGCATCCCCTAGGTGATTGGTGATGAAACTTGGTGACTTCCTAGATAGGTAGCCAAATGTGCATGACTTAAGCATTGAGTATGCTTAGAATTAACATGACCTAAATCACCAATTATCACTCCCAAAAGTCGCCAATCGCCTAGGGGACACCCTTTTCCCGATTTAAACCTACACTTTCATTGTTAATAAAATAGTAGTAGAGCATAAAGAATTATTGTGAATGCAATCTAAATTTTACATAGAGAAAGCTATGTTTAAAAAATGTGGTATTTTTTCCAAGTCAAAACCTTGTCAAGATAGATATATAATAAAGTTTTATAAATTTAAGTAAGTTTTCTTAGTTCAAGTAAATATTTCAGAATGAAACAGAGAACAAGTTTTCAAGTTATCACAAATAGTGAATACTATTTGTTGCCCGAAAATTGTAATGAAAACAGTAAATAATGATTTAATAAAAAAAAAATCACATTCCGAACAAATCATTATGCTTAATGTTTTGTTTGCATTTCTAGCACATTCCAAGCTTAATTTTGAAACAAATAAAATAATTCGGTTAATAATGTGCATGAAGTTTTTAAAATTTTACCTTTAATCTGTTCTCATATGATAGTTTTTTTTCATCTGGTATTTGTATCTCATTCAAATATTTCGCATATTTTATTATTGCTTCATCATCCATCTTTCAACTTCCAATTTTTAGTAAAAAATAATTTCTTGTGTTCTAAAATAGAATAGTAATAAAATAATTTAATAATATTAAACAAAAAATGCTGAACATATAAAAGCTCCATATTAAATACAAATATGAAAAAAAAATACATCAAAGAATTTCTTGTATCGTTTTTAAACTTAAAGCACATGTCATAGACATTGAAACATGAAAATAAATTATTGAAACAATTATTTGAAAATAAATCATTAAAAAAATCGATGCAAACTTTATTAATAGAAGTATTTTTAAATTGAAACATAAAAACATACATTCCATAATATATACTTTATCTTATAAAATAAAAATATAATTAAAACAATAATATACACCTTCGTAACACCAAATTTAATATCCTTATAATGAATTTTAAAACAGAACACTCATCAGGAGTTATATAGAAAATTAACTTGATGTTTTAATACATAAAATGATCATGAGGTAAATTTCTCATTCTAAATTTTAAATAAGTTCTACAATAAAAGTTTATTTATTCCGAATTATTCAAGAAAACAGTATATCTCAGAATGATACAATATACGAAAAAAAGAGAGAGAACAAAATGTACGATTAATTCAATTAAAGTTACACATGTATATAATTAGATCTCGATGGAAAAATAATACAGAAATTTAAGTTAATAAACAACATCACTCCATGCACTGTTGCTAGATAAAATTTTAAGAAATCTTTAATAACAACCTAAGCAAAAAGAAATTTGGATTTTTGTTATACCTAAACAAAAAGAAAATTGGATTTTCCCCTTCTTGAAATAGATATAGTTTATGGGTCTGAAAAAATTACGAAACTCGTTACAGAGTGAGCGAATGCTCGCATAGAGAAGGGAAAACAACGATGGGATAGCAGTTTGCAGGAATACATAGAAAGGGTTAACTTTTCTCTTGTCAATATCAGCAATCTTTTGAATACGGTGCCAAATGTTTTATTTCTTTTGTGGATGTGAACCAGTCTCACCGAACGCCCGGTTATTTATTTCTACGCATATTGAATTACTAAAAAAAAAATTTGCACTTTTTTAAATCATGAATTTTAGTACTCATACTGTAGGTATTTTTAAAATAAATAAACACAATGCAGTTTTGCCAAAAGAACCTTGGCGACATGAATTATCTGGCGGTATTTTGCTAAATGTGGCTACCCTCATTTCACTGTGGTGGCAACCTTTTCTACTGCGCCGCTTCTGCTCAGTATATCATATGGTAAAAATTTAACAAGAACAATTTGAGATTTAAGAATTTGAATTTAAGAAATAAAAGAACAAAAGAAGGGAGGGGAAGTAAATTAGAAATTAAGATAGTTGAGTCTAAGCTATGGAGGCTTGGTTTAAATGTTTACTGTAAATCTGCAACCTCCACAGGTGTGTGTGGGGGGGGGGTAAGTGATGCTTTTTCGGCTATCAGCGAACTTTAGTCAGAAAAAGATTTAGCACTTATTGATAAAATGAATATACGGCGGTTTGAGAGGTTGAGACCATTTCGTAGTTTTGTAGGCGAAATTTTGTTTTAGGTTTACTTCTGTAAATATTGTTTGTGCTCTCATCAAGGGATTTTTGTGATTTTCAATAGTTAAAAAGATATTTCGAGAAAGTTTAGTGATGAAATTCTCAATTTTTTCTGTTTTCAGGTCATTGTGGACAACAGAGTTCCTAATGTACCATGGAGTGTTTGTCATAATTCGAAGGATTTTGTTTTATAGGGTTTGAATATGTTTCAGATGGGTCGGGGCAGCAGCCCCCAGACTGGGGAGGCGAAGGTGATAACTGGGCGCAAAATCTGCTTGTAGAGTAAAACTTTGTTTTTGAGAGAAATTGATGAGTATCGTCCAATTCAAGAGATGCAGAGATGTATTTTATTCCAGAATTTATCTTTTAGATGTTTAATATGTTTGGAGTAAGTTAATTTTTGATCAAGGTGCAGACCCAGATATTTAACCACCAATACCCAACTGAGTTCTTCGTCGAAGAGATTAAGGTTGTGTGAGGGGTTTTGTCTGCCTTTGTGAAACAGTATTGCCTGTGATTTTTTGACATTTATTGCTATTCTCCAGTGAGTAAGCCATTCCTCGAGGATGTGTAGGTAATTTTGCATAGTTTTTAGTGTTAGTTTGATGCTGTAGCCCTGGGCTAACACCGCAGAATCATCTGCAAAAAGGCATGTGCTAACACTGGGGGGGGGGAGTCATGCGTGTACAAATTGTACAAATGATACGAGAGGGGTCCTCCTAGCTGGTTGTCCGCATCAATCCTGCTGCTTGATGACCCTGACACTGAAAGTTCTATTTTTTAAAAAGTGGTAGATGATTTTGATAATGTAGTTTGGATAATTTAGCTTGATTAATTTAAAAATAAGTCCGTCATGCCACTTTTTTATCAAAGGCTCTTCTAACATCTAAGAAGACCTTGATGGTATGACGTTTTAGGACAAACCCTTCGTTGATGATGTTGACGACCCTTATGAGTGATGTGTTGTTGAGTGCATTGCTCCGGGGGAGGGGAAGAGAGTTTGTGACTGAAATGGGGGTTTTACTCCTGACTAGTAGGATTATTTCAAAGACTTTAGCAGTGTTGCAGAGCAGACTAATTGGTCAGTAACTCTGCGGGAATTTAATGATTTTGCTGAGGTTTGGGGAGCATTATTACATTGGCGTTTTTCCAGCAACTGGGAAAGTAGTTATGAATTAAGCAGGCGTTAAAAATCTTAGTGAGGTGGGTAAGAGCAGTAAGAGGTAGGAGTTTTAGTGCGTAGTTTGGAATGTTGTCCGGTACTGAAGCCCTTTTATTTGGAAATTTTTTAATGATATTGCTAATTTCATTTGGATTGGTGAGAGGTGGAGGGGAGTCCAAATTTTGGTTGTTAAGGAACTTCTGCACAATGTTTTCTACTCGTTCGATATTTTCATCATCGTATGGATCACTATTTTTTGTGAAGGTGCCCTCGAGGATGTATTTAAAGACTTCTAATAGGATGTATTTAAAGGATGTATTCTAATAGGATGTATTCGAGGATGTATTTAAAG
>BMAW01029087.1:408489-461283 GCA_019974015.1 Nephila pilipes | reverse complement strand
TTTAAAGGATGTATTCTAATAGGATGTATTCGAGGATGTATTTAAAGACTTCTAGACTTCCCGTTCTCAGTGTATACAATTCCTTGATGACCATGAAGAGGAGGAATTTCAATTGGTCTTGATAATTTTCTTTGCATGTTGTACAGAGAGTTGACCTCAGGGTTTAAATTTTTAAGTAGATTACTCCAAGATTTATTTTTGTGGTTATTGATTAGCTCTTTGATTTGTCTTTGAAGGGCGTTCATTTCCTTTTTGTAGATTGGATCTCTTGTTGATTGGTATCTTGAGTGAAATCTATTTTTAATTTTGATAAGCTCTCTGATGTTTGGAGGGAGCCTGAGATGAGGAGTAGAAATAGTTTTAGTAACACTAGCAGCGTTGATTGCTTAAGTGACTTTGATATTAAAATTTTGGATGGCTTCTTCGATATTATTTGCATCAATTTTGGGATTACCTTCCATATTCCTAAAAATGTCTTGGAATTCAATCCAAATAGTACTTTTCATGGTTCTGAGAATGGGGGGAAGGATTTTTTGAGGAGAAGATCAATGATTACCGGGTTATGGTCACTGCTAAGTTCATTAATGGAATCAATATTATCAAGTGCAAGATTTTTTGCGAATGCAATATCAAGAACTGAATTATTTGGATTATTGGTTGCAAAATGGGTCGGAGCAATGTGTGCAAATATTTCTATGTAATTATTCAGTGCCCAATCGTAGAGGATTTTACCGTTTCTGTTGGATGGTCCCACGTTCCAACTAGGGTGTTTGGCGTTGAAGTCCCCGAAGAGAATGACTTTGTTGTTGTTTAGGAAAAAAGTGTCGAGCTCCATGGTACAAATAGCACCGTGGGGAGGTCTGTAGATGCATGCAATGGAGATAGTGCTATTGTCGTTAAGACTCAAATTGATGGTAGTGTTAAGAAACAAAACAAATAATATTAAATTAAGTTTTTCGTTTTTTCAGATTAGGTATGTCAATAATTACTCATTAAGAATATCAAAATTCGACATACCTTTTCTGTCGTTCCGGGGAGCTGGCGCTTTAAGCTTTAGTTGCAAATAAAATAAACTCATCATCTTATGTAAATGAAAACTCTACACTTCCTTATAAATAAAAATATATATTAAAATTAATTACAACAGTTACACATCACTACAAGACACAACACAGGTTACAAAATAAAGCCCAATTTCCAGCATTCCTGAAGAAGCAATTTAGAGATTAATGTTATGGTGTAAGTGAACCCTATTGGACCAAATAGCTGGTGTCCCAAAGACAGAATTTTCCTTTTGATTCTTGGTTCACCCTCGTTTTCTGTTTTAATCAGTTCACAAGACAAAGTGTCGTCTCTCAAATTCCATGTAAGACCTAAAACAGATACTTCTTTTTCGTAATCTGAGCTTTCTTGTACAAATTCAATTAACTCAGAAATGTAATTATTGTTCCATCCACGTAATCCAAATTTAGATGGCTTCAGAAGTCTTTGAGATTCTGATCTAAGATGTTCGAACTCCGATACAGAGTCTAAGTTTTAAACACAATTATAGACATACATTGAGTCTTTGAGTTTCATTGCAAGTCCTTTTAAAGGTTCTTTTACCTTAGTTGTTGAGGTGTCTTTAAATACTGCTCTGTGTGACAGATAATGTATACTTATGCCTTTAGAAATGTCATTGTTCTGATTAATTTGTTCAATGATACCATCTTTTTCCCACTGATTATAAACTTCTTGATATTTATTTAGCCGATTTGTTGATTTCAGGGATCGAATTGTATTTCTTAGCCTTTTTTGGGCCATTTCTTTATTATCATGTAAAGGAGGATGTCCATCTAACCAAGGAAGATTCACCTTATATCTTCCAGCATTGTCTCTGCAAACGGTTTCTCTGAAATGTTTCAAAGCAAGTTGTTGGGTCTCTGCTTTAGAGCGTTTTTCGCTATTATCGTCTATACCCAAAGTGTCTAACTTCCAGAGATCTGTAATTTTAGCATCATTTACGTGTAATGATAATACTAATAGTGAGATATTTGAGGATGGGCCCTTTATATTAGATTTACCCATTACAGTCCACCCTAGGAGTGTGTGTACGGCAACCAAAACTCCAGAAACATGTTTTACATTCCCCGTTAGCAATTTCCCTGCGTAATCGGTTCCAATCAGTAAATTAATCTCGCCAGAATTAATTTGCTGAGTTTGAGTAAGAGTTCCAAAATGTAAGCCATTCACTTATATTACCAGAAAATTTTGGGATCATTATTTTCGGTAGTTTGACGTTGATTATTTGATGTTTAACATCCTTTTCATGTGCTGAATAATTGGGGGGATTGGGAGGGTCGTGAATATCTTTATTTTGATTCAAACTTCGCAAATTTTTATTTGCTTTGAATCTCCAAGTTACAATTTTTTCACGGTATTTTTCAGCTGATTCTAATTCCTTATCCAGATCCTCAGGTTTCAATAACCTTTCTATATCAGAATCAACTAATTTGAGAGAATCGATTTTATCATTTAATTGTTCTATATAAAGTTCAATTTCGCTCTCTTCAGCAGTTTTTTCGGTTTTTTGAATTTCTAATTCAATTTTAGAAAAAAGTTTAGTAACTGACGTTCTTAGTGTTCTGCGCTTCTTTTTGCATAACTGAATTAGTTCAGAGTTTTCGGTGGCCATTTTATTGCAACTATCAAATTTATCAAATATGATAATCAAAATATATTCAAATATATCACTTCAATCTCTTGTATTTGTATATTCAAATTTTAAAACACAAGCTCTAATCCCGGCAGGGGTGCCATGTTAAGAAACAAAACAAATAATATTAAATTAAGTTTCTCGTTTTTTCAGATTAGGTATGTCAATAATTACTCATTAAGAATATCAAAATTTGACATACCTTTTCTGTCGTTTCGGGGAGCTGGTGCTTTAAGCTTTAGTTGCAAATAAAATAAACTCATCATCTTATGTAAATGAAAACTCTACACTTCCTTGTAAATAAAAATATATATTAAAATTAATTACAACAGTTACACATCACTACAAGGCACAACACAGGTTACATAATAAAGCAAAAAGCGTTCTCTCTCGTTCTTAGTTCTAAGTTCATGTACTTTCTGTTTTTGCGCTGCTCACTCCAATCAACAGCGTCCTCTGACGGGAGTCACATGGTTTCAGGTGGAAAAGTATTCAGTTCGGAACAGGTAGTGTTTTCGAGAGTGTTGGTGGTGTTATCACAAGTATAATGATTTATGGAATTTTGAATGAATATGGCTGTTCCCCCACCCCGATGAGTTAATCTGTCATTTCTATGGCATGTGTAATTAGTTATTTTAATGTTGTCAGAATTTCTGAGGTGAGTTTCTTGGATCCCGATAATATCGGGATTGTGCTCAGCAACCGAGTTTTTAAGCTCGTCGAGTTTCCCTTTAACTCCGTTACCATTCCAGCTAAAAATTCTCAGACTTCTTATGTTACTGTTGTGTTTACCCATTTAATGTAGGTTATATTTGGCTCTGAAGAATTTGGAACATACTGCTCATCTGTATCATCATTTGGGACATTTGAAACATTATGGCCGATTGGTTTTGGGAGTTTGTGTTTCCTGGGTTTTGAATTGTTTGTTTATGGTTTTGGGTTACTTGTAAGTTTTTTCTCACTTCGTTTTGGTTTCAGTCAAAATACCAGACGTTTTTGACTGGTTTTGGTTTGTAATTTTGAGGGTTATTTGGGCAACTGAAATAGTTTGTAGTATGTGGCCCTTTGCAGAGCGCACATTTGGGCGGAGTTTTGGAAGATTTTTGGCAGTCTTTGGTTAGATGTTTTTCACCACATTTTAAGCATTTAGGTTCTCTATTACAGAGCCTACTGTGGTGATAGAACTGCTGGCACCTGTAGCATTGAGGTGGCATAGTATTTTTTTCAGGGCTTCAATTTTGACTCTGAAGTAGCCTATATGCTCGATATTGTAAATGTCTTGGTTAACTGGATTTTTATTAAGTACGACTAGGAAGATAGGCATGTTTGTGTCTGTACGTCGACTTTTTAGCAGGCTGATGTGTTCTGGGATGGGTCCCTGGTTTCTTATTTCTTTAATTGTTTCTTCTTCGTTATAGTCAATTGGCAGACCTCTAATTATGACTTTCAGTTGTTTCTGGTTCTGCATTTCAAATGTATGTGATTTTAGTTTTTTAACGGAGATGAAATTTTGTATTTTTCGGTGTGCGTCGATTGATTTTGGAAAAACTTTTAAGTTTTCCGTTTGTCATTCTAGACTGTATTTTCGTGCCGACAATAGCACTAATCTCGTCCAAAAGGGCTGGCGTGTTAAGTGATTCATCAATCATTATTGGTGGAACTCTTTTTTTTTTTTTTTTGATAAGTGTTGGTTCGTCACTTTCCTCACGGTTTTCATTAGTTGGGGAAATAACCTTTTCATTTTGAATTTTGGGAAATTCTTCAATTTCTAATGTTTCAGTTTTTTCTTCAGCTTCTAAGGCTGAAAATTTATTTGTAATTTCAACAGGAGTTTGTAAAGCGAATTTATCATCTGATTCACTGTTTTTTCCCCCTGGGTTTTTTGAGGGGAGATTTTTGTACTTTTAATTCAATTAATTTTAGCGGTGGGTGTTTTTTGAATTTCAGAATTTGTTGTTACTAATTTTTCAGAATTTGTTGTTACCAATTTTTCGAGTGCGACAAGGCGCTCTTTTAGAATTTGTACTTCGTCCTCTTTGGATTTAATATGCTGTTGCATATCTCTAAAACTGATTTTGTTAAGCTTTTTAGAGCATTTTAGGGCCAATCCTGTAATCAGAGCTTTTTTATTTAGGTAGTCCGAATTTTTGATATTAACTTCACAAATTTCAGAAATTAAGTTATCGAGAGATTCGCTCATATTAGGGCATTCGTCATATTGCGTTACATTATCAATAGCAATGTTAACTCCACTGACATTAAATTCGCTAATGCGCAATAAAACGTCACTTACCTCCTTTTCTTTGGAGTTTATTTCTTCGTCAGAATAGTCTGGTTCCATGCTGGTATCCAAATTAGTTGTAAAATCCAAGGTAATCTAAATTTGATATCTTTTCACGTGCAAGCACAAGTAGAGATTATTCTACTTAAAAAAATAAATAAACATTTAAACCCAATAAAAAAGGGTTGGTGGTTAGTAATAACTACTGTAGAATACACTGCAGCAAAATTTCTGTGGTAAATCCACTGGTAATCCGCAAAATGTCGAAGGAGAGCGATTCAAAAAAAATGTTCATTCGAGCGTCGCCATCGATGTTGAAAAATATAGCCGCTGCTTAGCGTCAGCCCACGGCCGGAGAAAGAGCACTCGTAGTAGAATATACGAAGAACAGTTGTTCTTTCCAAATTCTTTAAGAATGCAGCATAAAAAAGTATCACGATGAACGCATCGAAAAAGTATCAAAAGAGCAACGACCTCGCCGTTCCGTAAAAATAATGCTGTAAATATCTTCTTTCTTTTTTTATGGAGTTATTTTCCAATGATTTTAGATTTTTTCGTATATTTTGACAACTTTCAACGATATTCCATGGGGTTTATTTCCTAAAAAAAGGGCAACCTTTTCAATTTTCCCATATTCGAAATTCCAGTTCACTAGCCATTTTTTTTTCAACGTTTTTTTTTATTTCACTTGGTGTGTTTGTGTTATCAAATTTTCGATCGTTTATTTAACGAATTCCCATCAAGCTACGGCTCTCAAACTTTGGGAATCATTCTTATTCGCCTAACATTGGAATATTTAGACATTTGCGACAAGTTTTAAATAATATTTTAATAATTTTAAAGTAGTAAGGGGGCGCCATCTATGAAAGATATATTGAATTACGTTGAGAGAGTGATCTTAAAGACGGGAGAGATGATGATTTTTTACAACCTTTTTTTCAAACGCTTTTATGTCTTTCACTTGGTGTGTGTGTGTTAGTGTGTCATCAAATATTCGATCGTTTATTTAACCAACTTCCTATCAAGCTAGAGCTCTGAAACTTTGCGAATTGTTCTTGCTTGCCTAACAATGCAATATTTAGACATTTGTAACAAGTTTTAACTATTATTTCAATAATTTTTTTTAACAAACTTTGCTACCATAAAAAAAAGTTGGTTTTCTTAATCTCGAATTACATATATATATATATATATATATATATATATATCTGGAGATATATGGCAGACTAAAAGCGTTTGTGATGTTGTTTTTTTTTAACCAATCACGATAAGTAGATTTTTGCTCCTTCGTTTCCAAAACCAAAACTTTCCCTTTTTTAGAATTTTTTTTTTTTTTGGGGGGGGGGGGCCATAATTACGTTACACTTTTTTTAACCAATTAGAGCTATTATTTTTGGCGCGTTTATTTGTAAACTGAAACTTCTCTGAGTTTATAGAATATTCTCGATTGTCCGTCATTGCATTTCTGAAATGATTGAATTTGTTAGAGTTTCGCTAATCCTGCGCTTGTGTGGATAGTGTAATACGAGTGCTTCCGTTGCTCATGTTTAGAATTCTCCGGTGGAACTTTATTCCTCTTCTGTTCTTGAATATCTCCTGCTGGAATTGATTTCTGTTTCTGCGTTTCATAATTCTGCATATTTTCTCACGAGCACAAGTTCTTTCAATGGCTGCTAGTTTGAGTTCGAAAGAAGTGAGTGAATGCACTTAAATTTTTTTGTCTGATTTGCAAAAGGAAGGAAAGCATCCTGTTCTTGAATGGCTTATAAATAAGGTTTAATTTCGTACACCTATGAATGTCCAAAATGTGGTGATAATATGTTGTGAGAAAGAGGTAGTGCAATAAATGGTTTTGAATGGCGTTGCAAGAAAAGGGGAGAATATCCTCATTGTGTTTGTAGAAGCATTAGGAGAGGTTCGCGGTTCCATGCAGGATAATACAGTCGAGTGGAAAAAATAGTTGAGCACAGTGATCCTTTCAAAAAATGACTGGAAACGTAAAATGACCTGAAATGAAACGAGGGGGATTCCATTGCGTATCCCAACCTATTTTTTATTCAAAAGGAGTTCATTACACAAAATACCGTCATTTTGAGGTCTCCTTTACGCAATTTTACATGAATAATTTTAATAAGAGTATTCTTGTAGTGCAGTTTTCGGCTCAAATTTTTTTTTCACATAGATTGGTGGTGAGTTTTCCACACGAGATGGGTGGTTTGAATAACCATAATGACACAGGTAAGAGAAACAAAAAAAAGTTTTATTGATACACCTCTGTACAATCCAATAAGTTTTCACACATTTTCAAAAAAATTACATTCTAATCTTGGCACCATGGGAAAAAAGTTTTATTGTCAACATATTGGGTTTTTACAAGTTTTCAAAAAGATTACAATTCAATCTTGGCACAATATTTTTACCAAAAAAGAGGAACCGAGCCAATATCATGAGTTGACTCGGTCACCCTTTTTTCGGTGAAAACGTCCATGTTTTTTTTCAGTCCATTTGTTGGTCCATTTGACACAGTTTGCGTTGCAATTCCTTGTTCAGCTGCTCAAATTGCTGCATGTACCGAGTGAATCGGTAGGCATTCACCAAGCACAAGGCTTTGCTGCAGAGTGTTCATAGGGTACGTTCTCAACCATGGAAGCCACTCGCAAGCGACAGGATATTGTGTTTCCTCAACCGTGGATTTTCACCACCTGCAATAGGATGCTATCTCACGATGTATAGGATGTGTATTTCCCTCCACATGCACGTCGTCGTGATGTTAGCTGGGTACGTCGGTACTTCAAAAGTCTCTGTACCTGAGTGGGTGATCCACCGACAAGACCGGTGTTCCAAACATAGCAAAGAGGTTCTTTTGTTCGATACCCTTGACCAGCACCACCCCTCCATCCCCTTGGTACTGGTGAACGTACAGTCCCCGCACACTAAACGACAACCACTCCAGGGCACACTTCTCGGGATGTCGAGTGGCAAGGGAAGGTGCTGATGCCTATAATAGTGGGTATACCTGTCTTTGAAACTCATCGGCAGGTGAGAGTGGTCCACGGTCAAGACAAAATCTTCGGGGACCAGAACCATCCTCAGAGATGCGGGCTAAAGCAACTTCAATCGGCATGGGTCACCGATAGTACTGGAGCACGTTAGCATGAGCAAAGAAGGCAATGCGAAACATGTCGAAAGAGAGCTCTGAGTCAAATAACAATGACTGGCTGCTGCGATCGACTCGCCTTTTATACCCTGTAGGAGCGGATGTGTGACGTGAAGGCGCATCCTGTCGTGGGTGGAAGGCCTCCATGGTTGAGGAAACATAATATCCTGTCACTTGTGGATAGCTTCCGTCTTTGAGATCACACAATTCAGTTATCATAACGCAAGAGTCCAACCTTATGGAAATTCATCAGCAAGCATTTTCTGCAAGTCAAAGCACTCGTAAATCACAAGTCTTTAAGGGGATACATTTCAATCTTGGCGTATTGTGTGTTTTGAAAAAAAGGGGGCCCAGTAGACCGAACAGTCGACTATGTCCCCCTTGTTTCGGCAAAAACGTTTTTTTTTAAAGAAGTTTAGTCCCTATTGGAGAGTTTTCGGTCCCATTCTTCATTCATCTGATTCTTCATTCTTCATTCATCTGCGACAGGTATTTAATAAATATTTGAGCTTACACCATCGCACATTCGGAGACGTTCTCTTCTCCATAGACCTCTCGGTGTAATTGGCGGGGCAGAATATCGTCCCCCAACTCTTTGAATTTGGGAAGACAATCCATACTGAAGGCAGGGATCCCGACGTCTTTAAACAGTTTTTGCTGGTCATATCCTTTGACCACGAGGATGCCACCTACGCCCAGGTCCAGGTGATGATATAATCCCCAAATACAAAAGTCCAAGTGTTCAGGTGGGACGGCGCCAAAAATTTGCAAGGGCAGGTGAAGATAGCCATTGATCCACCTATTGGACTTCAATCGTTGGAGTTCATCTAGAGGTTGGAATGGTCCACCGGTAGGGTTTGGACATAGGGGTTGGAACCGTCTTCTGGGATGCGGCCATGGTAATTTTAATCTGCACAGGTTTCCCACTGTGGAACAAAAAGTTGGCTTTGGCAAAGAAGGCTGCTCGAGGGATTGTTAGCGAAGGGAGTGAGAACTTTGAATAAAAATCAGAATGTATTTTGCTACTGACGACTCGCCTTCAGCAGCGGGTATGGCGTTGAAGATGGAAATTGCCTCCTATTGCCTGACGCTCGGGGAATCGTGTGTTTGCAGGACATATTTCCATGGTTGAGATCACACAATTCAATCATCATAACGTAAGAGTCCAACCATAACATAGGAACTATCATTAGCAAAGTCTTTTCTGCCGTAAACACATTCGTGAATCACGTTTTTAAAAGGATACGTTTCAAACTTGGCGTATTGTGTGTTTTGAAAAAAGGGGGACCGTGTCGGAAACAGTTGACTCGGTCACTCTTTTTTCGGTAAAAACGTCTTTTTAAAAATTCAGTAGTCCATATCAGAGTCCGTATCAGCATATTAAAATTCGGAAAAGAAATTTTATAAATATCAAGCAAACCTGAATGCCTTTACCAAGCTCCTTTCTGAAATATATCCTCCCACGTGCAGCTCCTTGTGCACATTGTGAGGGACATCACAATCCCAAATGTCCTTATACTTGTGCAGGTGATTGATATTGATCACCAGTAGTCCATACGAGGCCAACATTTTCCTTTGATCCTCTCTATTGACAACCACGACCCTTCCTCCTTCTTTTTTCAGGTCACGGTAGCGATGCAACAAACTAAACTTCCGTTCAGCCTCCGTTCGGCAATCCATCGGTAGGTCCGCCAATCTTTGGGGGAACTTGGCAATGTGGAATGGTCCTCCGTAATGACCTGCACTTTAGATTCGGACTCATCTTCCGGGATCGTGGCCAAGACAATCTCTAAGGGCAGCTGTTCTCCATGGCGCTGAAACACGTTGGCGTGAGCGAAAAAGGCGAGTTGATTCATTATAAACGAAAGGAGAGCAGAGTCAAAACAGAATGCCTTTTGCTGCAAGCGACTCGTTTTTTATACCGACAGGAGCTGATGTATGACGTGAGATAGCATTCTATTGCAGGTGGTGAAAATCCACGGTTGAGGAAACACAATATCCTGTCGCTTGCGAGTGGCTTCCATGGTTGAGAACGTACCCTATGAACACTCTGCAGCAAAGCCTTGTCTGCATGTCAAAGACGTAGAAATTACAAGTTCTTAGAAGGATACGTTCCAATCTTGGCACAATGTGTGTTTTGAATAAAAGGGAATAGAGTCGACAGAAACAGTCGACTCGGTCCCTCTTTTTTCGGTCTTTTTTTTTTCACAAATTCAGTCCATACATTTCATTTCCAGTTACGGGTGATCATTAGTATATTGCTCAGATACTTTGCAAAGTGGTAGCTCTTTACTATTGTGCACTCAGAAATATCGAAGTCCTCATGCACGTCGTCGTGCAGGTGTTCGGGAGAGGTGAGATTGTCCAACTCCCGGAATTTAAGCAGAGTATCCAGCGATATGGTTTCTATTCCTAAGTCTCGGAACAGTTTTTGTTAGTCTGCACCTTTCATGAAGACGTTCCTATCTTGCCATTCGTCAATCCTCTATATTTCGCCCTTACATAGAAGGGGAGATGGTGCGCCGACACACTGTTAGGGATCTGCCAAGGGAGGCGTAAGAGATCCTTATGTACCTGTTGGCTCGCCTGTCTTTGGACGTCATGAGAAGGTCGCTATTGTATACGGTGAGGACACATCTGAGGGTCAATTCCATAGACCGTAATGGTGGTCTGAGACAATTCGATCGGCATGGGACTTCCTCGATAGTAGAAAACTTTTGCGTGTGCAAAGAGAATGACACGAGGCATGTTGAGAGAGAGCGCTATGAGTCAAAATCAGAATGTCTTTTGTTGATGGCGTCTTGCCATATATACTCTTTAGGAGCAAAAATAATGACGTCAAACTACTGTTCTGCTAGCTTATTGGCCAATGCTTGCCAATGGGAGCTTTCCATGTGCGTCTACAAGGTCCGTTTCCATTCTTGGGGATACACGATACGCCATGGGACAGCGTTCTCCCGATGCCTGTCCAACGTATCCAACCACGTAAACCAGTGAATGTAGGCCTCCGCCAACGTCGTACAGGAGTCACGTCCACGGAATAGGCATTCGGATGCTTGGGATGAAACGCTTCCCCAACGTGGCGGGATAGGGGACGACCGAATTGAAACGTGCGCAATTCCTCAACCGGATCCCAAGTCAAATTCACATGACTCGTAAAGAAGACCACCGTTTTTCCAAACATGCGGGGGATGTGAACGTCAAAGTTGGGTTCAACCGAATCGAAATAAGGATAGTCAGATTCGTAATACGTGACGCTATCTGGCCACTGACCCACATTTCCAAAGACAGTGGTGGTCCGATGCTGACATTGTTCCAACAATCTTTGGAGCGAAGCCATCGTCTCAAGTTCTTTTTTCTAAAAAAATGACTCCTAAACAGTGGAATGAATATGCATTCTAAGCTTTCAGAAATACTCGTAAATAAAAATTATGTTCGCTAGCAACGAGGTTTGAAAAGGCCTATTTTCGAGATTGGTGTTGTTTGGACAAAAATATGTCACAAATTTCAGGTAATAATAATTTTTATTTACAAAAATTAACAAAGCTTTAAAATTCTTTTTTTCACACAAGAATTTTTTTGTAACTTAAATGTAGAAGTAAAATGGGTTTGAACCCAATCTGATAAGATTTATAATTTTTGGTGAAAGTACAATGTTTTTTCAGCAGGGTCAAATCTAATGTTATGTCTGCTTCCAATTCCAAGCTGCTATCGAACCCCTTCAAAAAGGATAACAGATCTTCCTCGTGAAATATGGATGGTACGGTGTGAAGCACCTGGGGCTCATTGGGGTTGACTTGAGGTATAGGAATCTTCTCTGGAACCGAGTATTCAACAAACAGGAGTTTTGAAAAATCTACAGGTACAAGCACCGCTGACCTTAAATCAACCCGCTCTACCTGAACCTACCTTCAGGGTAAGTTCAGGTAGAACTGGGGTAACCACAAGTGAAATAGTCTCTGGTGGAGGAGGGCTGGTAAACATAGGTTCAGGGGAAGGAGCGGACAACACTGGTGCTGGAGGAGATATCACCACAGGTGCTAGAGAAGAAACTGCCACAGGTATTGGAGGAGATAAGGAATTTAAGCCACTTTCTAGTTATATATGCAGTTAAATTTTTTTTACCACTCAATTCATTATTAACATTACACTAAATTGCAAAACAATAAAAAATGTGCTTTAAAATGTGTATCACTTATATAAATGTAATTATTCATATTTACATGCATATTCTTTTCTCAAAAGTGATTCAAATACTGTTCTGTTAATAATACATAGCGATTTCTGTTCATTAGCTTTGTCTATTAACAGAAATTATATTCACTTGATGTTTTTTAAATATCAATTATTGAAAGAGCCTAAAGAAATTGAAATTCTCAAGGAGTTTTAAGCCTTATTTGTTGTAATTCATTTATCTGTAGACATTCCTCAAAGTCAGATTGCTCAAATCTGTACCTTCACAGATAATACGGCAATCATACCTCAATCCACTCACCCTACAATAGTGACAAATGTTCTTCAAATCTACCTTTCCTACCTCCAGAAATGGCTCACCAAATGGAAAATTTCAATTGATACAGGTAAATATCAAGCTATAATATTTCGTAAAGGCAATTTCAAGAACAAACTAACCCCGCTTGAAATATTCAACAAAATCATTTGGACTAAGCAAATCAAATATCTTGGCGTCACTCTCGACTCAAGGCTGACCTACCGTCCACCATTCTGTTGATTAAAAAGGAAGCTTGAAGTTCATTCTTTAAACTCAAAAGAATTCTCGGCAGTTTGTCTAAGCTTTCTCTGAAAAACAAGCTGCTTATCTATAAAATGTACATCCTTCCAATAATTATTTATGCTTCATCCATGTGGGGGTTCACTGCAAAAACAAACTTAAATATTCTTCACGTTCAACAGAATAAATCCATCCGTTTGAGCGCAAGAATGCCTGTCTTCGTTTCCCGTCGCTTACTTCAAAAGGACCTTAGAATTGAACTTCTTTCATAGCTCATTTCAAAGTTCGCCTCCAACATTCACAATGTTGCTTTGAAATCTACTGCTTCTCCAAATCTCTAATCTTTCAAGCAGCAATCAAAAACTTTTTTCTGGCCGTGAGCTGACGTTCAGCAGCGGCATCCCTCCTTCAACAACAGTAGTTACGGCCGCGTGCTTGTTTTGAATCTATCTCCATCACCTTCTGTAGATAAACCAGTGAACTTTCTTTGTGATAGCGAATATATTAGTGATTATTCCTACCTTCTACATCATTATTTTGTGTATAATGTTAAATTTAAATATATAACGTAGAGTTTTACTACTTGTGTTACAAGAGTAGAATAATTTTTTTTCTCATAGATTACCAAACCCGGACCACTTCTTGGATTACAAATGGATACTGATTACTCGGAAGTTGAAATGAACTCCTCGGAAAAAGAGCTAAGTGCTATTTTGTCTTGCATTAGAGATTTCAATGTCTGTGAAGTAAATAATGCCATAGTTAACCTCCCATGATGAATGTTTAAACTTAACCGAAAAACTTGAAAATTTAATATCGGATATAAGTGATTATAACCTAACTAATACAAATTATTTAAACAAAAAAAGCTTTGATTTTGAGACTTGCCCTCAAATGCTCCAAAATTTAAATGAAATGAGCTATTGAGAGCTCCAGCAGCACTTAAACCATAAAGATGCTGAATTACTAATGCTAAAAGAAACACTAGCTGCATTAGAAAGCAAAATGTCAGCAACTGCTATAACCTACAATAACACCACTATTAAAATAAATAAAATAAAAAGAGTGTCAAACTCCCTATAAAAATCACAGGGCAAAAAAATAAAATAACTACTTCTACCATTAACCAACCACCCATAAAATTGACTAATAAATTTCAAGTATTGCAAGTCAATGAAACCTCAGTTCAAAATAAATTAAATGAAACCCAGATCCAAACTGATTTAAATGAATATCAAAATGAAATAGAAACTGATGTAAATAATGAAAACAAGGAGGAAGAAATTACTTCCCCAACTCAGGAAATAAAGTAAAAAAGAATCCCTCCCACAATTACTGATGAAGTCCTAAACACGTCAGCCCTTATGGATGAAATTAGTACAATTGTCGGAGCAAACATTATGGCT
The DNA here is from genome assembly GCA_019974015.1 of Nephila pilipes. NCBI lineage: Eukaryota > Metazoa > Arthropoda > Arachnida > Araneae > Nephilidae > Nephila > Nephila pilipes. Next base: position 447,012 of record BMAW01029087.1, on the reverse strand, counting down.
CGAATAGTAAATGGAAAACTGAAAGTGTTCCCAGATACAATAGATGCACAGACTTCCTCCTGATATTAGAGAACTTATTAAAATTAAAATAGATTCCGGCTTAGATTTCAGTGTACCAGGGATTCAACTTTCAAGCGAGAAATGAATGCCCTTCAAAGGCAAATTAAAAACAAAATAAATAGCCATAAAATTAAAACATTGAAAAATCTGTTAAGCAAACTGAACCCCGAAGACCACTTCCTGTACAATATGCAGAGGAAAATAGTCAACAAACCCATCGAAATTCCTCCACTAAATTGTCCGCATGAAATAGTTTATAGAGACGAAGAAAAGGCTGAGGTCTTTAAAAACATACTAGAAGACACCTTCACCGAATATGTAGGACCTTATGAAGAGGTTACAATTGAATTAGTTGAAAAAACTGTAAAAAAAGTTTTTCATTAATCAAAATCTGGACCCTCCACCACCTCTCACCAGCCCAAAGGAAATCATAAACATAATTAAAAAACTACCAAAAAAGTGTCTGGGCTGGACTCTATTCCCAACTATGCACTTAAACCTCTCCGCATTAACGCAGTAACTCCCCTAGCAAAAACTTTCAATAAATGTCTTATTTATAATCACTTTCCCACTGGCTGGAAATCGGTAAATGTGATAATGCTCCCCAAACCAAATCAAAACCGTAAATTCCCGCAGAGTTACAGACCAATTCGTCTGCTCTGCAACACTGTTAAGGTATTAGAAAGAATTATATTAAATACAATTAAAAATCACATTTCAATCACAAACTGTATCCCCTTGGAGCAATGCGGTTTCAGGGAGGAACACTCCACAACATACCAACTCATCGGAGTTACCAATATTATCAACGAAGCCTTTGACAAAATGTGGCATGATGGACTTATTTACAAATTAATAAAACAAATTATTCCAAACTACATTATCAAAAAAATTTATAAATTAGTTTAAAAAAAAGATCATTTAGTTTTTGTACAAAAAAATCTCACTCCACCCTGGACCAAATTCATGCAGGCACGCCCCAATTCAGGATCCTCTAGCCCCATTTGCACTATTCGTACACTCATAACTTCTAATACCACACCAGTGTTAGCATTTGTCTTTTTGCGGACGATTCCGTGGTGTTAGCCCAGGGCTACAACTTCAAATTCCCACTAAAAACAATGTAAAATTATCTACATACCTTAGAGAAATGGCTTACACACCGGCGAATAGCTATAAACGTTGACAAATCACAAGCAATACTCTTTCCACAAAGGAACACAAAAACCCACACTCCACTTACATCTCTTCGACGAAGAAATCAGCTGGATATCGGCGGTTAAATATCCAGATCTGCTCATCGATCAAAAATTGACTTATTCTAAACACAATTTATCTTTTTATTAAAAAGATAAATTCTGGAATAAGATCAACCTCTGTATTTCTCTTATTAGGAGACATTCACCACTTTCACTCAAAAATAAAGTCCTACTCTATAAGCAGATTTTATGTCCAGTTATTACATACTCTCCCCTGTTTGGGGGACGGGGTTGCAGCTCCGTCCCACCTGAAACACATACCAATATTACAAAACAAAATACTTAGAATCAGGACCAACGCTCCATGGTACGTCAGAAATTCCTTAATACACAATGACCTGCAAATTGAAATCATTGAAAATTTTATCACCAAGCTTTTGAGAAGTATATTCATATCCATTGAAAACTATGCAAATCCCCTGATAAAAGATCCAACTATATTCTCGGATATAAATACTAAGCAAAACTTTGCATACAAAACCATCAAATAGCTTCAGCCACTTAAACTTCTGTAATATCACCCAATAATAACTTCAGATCTTCATTGACATTGATCTCGAACAAAATAACATTCGAATAAGATAACAAACGAACAAAATAACACTTCCCTCCACCACGAAGAGAAAGAGCGAGAATGGTTGCAGCAATAGCTGCAAACAGTGCTGCCATTTACCTCCCCCAACCTAAAAACTTAATCATAATAGCCTATTTAACTAAATAATTTTCAAAATGTTCTTTTAAACTTTTCATAAATACTGAGCAGAAGCTGAAAACTCACTGGCGCTCGTTTGCCATCTAATTTAGTAGTAGTCCACCTTCCACAACGTCATTAGTTACCATAGTAACACCACAATCGCAGCGCAGCACTCATTTACGTCACTATAAGGCAGTTACATGAGCTGTAGCGCAGGCTATAAATAACCCCTCCACAGACTTGCTTTGAACCCCCGTTTTTGTTCCCAGCTTCCCATTCAATAAAAATATATAGCTTAAAAGCCATAAAGAGCAAAGTCAGGTAGCTTAGGTCAGCCACATTCATGGACAACTGATTCTGTTACACAGGTGAGGCAGAGTTGAATCCTCTTTGTGAGGTATTGTTGACCCATGTCATTGATATAATGTGAATTTATGGCCTAGATGTGTGACGGCCGACACCGGCTTTCACGTGGGGAAAACTGACGTATTCGAATGGAGTGAATGGTGCTGCAGGGGACAAAATCGGAGTTTGTCTTTGATTGGGTGGTTCTTTCAAAAAAAGGAAAATAAATCAAAAGGAGGGCGTGAGACAGACCTACCTGAGGTCTTAAAAAGGGAGAAGAAGTAGAGGAGAGGGATTCCTGCCGGGGAGCGAGAGAGTGTTACAGCTAGAAGTTGGAGGCGATTGCCTTCTCTTGCGAATTTAGAACTAAATCGAACTACATCGGATATTAAGATATTGGTGGTATTTCAACTATAGGTGTTTGGACTTGTGTTGTGTAGCTATATGCGTTTTGCCTCTGTGCCATGTAGTTAGATGTGCAAGCAGTGTGTATAAAAAGAAACCGGGCGGAAACGCCTAACTAGAAACTAATAATCAAATTTGTAAAATAAAGAATTATCTTCTCTTAAGCTGTGTGATCTCATCACGTTACCGCTTCATTCTACGCATTCTGGGATCACGACGTTACAGCTAGAATTATTATATATAAATTTAGTGGCAGAGGTGGGATATAGGCATTTAAATAAATAGATGTTCGAACCCATGCTCTAGTTTGACTGTATTTACTACGCAAATAGACAAAGCAAAATTTAGAAGTGCTATTCCCAGCGGTTTTTCTACTAAAGTAATCTACAGTTGTGGTTCTACAAGAGTGATCTACAATTGCTGTTTTACAAGAGTGATCTACAAGTGTGTTTCTACAACGTGAAATCTACAGTTTTTGTTCATCAAAAGTGTGATAAAGATTCCATACGTGAGAAGGAACGGCCCTCAGCTACTGAGTTTCTTCTACAAGCGACAGAGAGGTGAGTCTTTTCTTTGAGATTATTCTCGGGGCAGTAGATTTTTATATCAAGAATTGCACGATGTTTCATATATTTAGAAGTAAATAAACATGTTATTAATTTGAAAACTTACTATAGAAAATTAAGACATCGTTTAAAATAAATAACATTTATTTATGCAAATATCAAAAATAACTAAGCAAATTTCACTTTAACTTTTAATTATTTTTATATTATAAGGATAAATTTTTAGTAAATCATATTGATAATGAGGATACTTTTTCACTACTAGAATCCAAAGCGAATATAATTAGCTACCAGGGGGTATCATCTTATCTAATTTACAAAGTAAACTCATGCAAATGGGTATTTATGGCATATTATGTACTTACAACAAATTTATAAGTGTTCTGCATCATGATTATCATATATACTAATTCAAAAATTCAAAAATATTATCAAATATTATTGTACATATGTACTCCATTAATTTTTCTTCTCTGTTTAGTTTTTTAGATATGGTCGATGGGTTTCCATAATAAGTTTTTCACTGAGATTAAGGGATATATACAAACAGCTTTTGATAAAATGTGGCTTGAAGGACTTATCTATAAATTGATAAAAATAAATACCCAACTCCGAAATCATTAACATATTTCTTTCTACAAATCGTCCCTTTACTGCACGTGTTAACAAAACCTATTTAGACAATAAGAACTTATCTGCAGAAGTAGCTCAGGACTCAATCCTCTCTTCAACGCCTTTCTCAATTTTTTTGGAACGATATAACCCGCATTGACAACATTATTACATAAATGTATGCAGATGACACTGCAATACTGATCCAACACACAAAAACAAACGCTATTACACAAGCAGTTAACAGAAAGAATGTTAGACTTGAAGACTGGCTTTATAAATGGAAAATCGCTATGAAAGCTATAAAAACAAAAGCAGTTTTTTCTGTAACAAAAGAAAAAGAATCAACCTGAAAATCTACATAAGTAATCACGTAATACCTTGGTCTCAGCATACCAAATACCTCGGAGTAACTTTAGATTAATAATTCACATTTGAAAATCACATCACAAATATTAAAAAGAAATTCCGAGCAAGCGGGTGTATAAAGTTTATCTTTTAATTATTTGAGATTCAAAAATAGCTAGAAATAACCTATTATTGGTTGTTATTTGGTTACCTATATTCTGATTCTCTGACTACTTCTTACTTTTTCCTTCCCAGTTAGAGGCTTTTCAGCTAAAATTCACACTAAAAAACTAGGAAGACCACAAAAACATGGCTTAAGACAAATATTAAATGCTAACTAGATAGTTTATGAGAAATGTAGACCTCTACAACTCCATTAATTTCCCTACCATAAAATCTGCAACGTAAAAAATTGCTATCAAATTCGATAACAAATGCTAACAAAATATCACAAAGTACACGCCTGATGCCCAAATTAAAAGACTGGAATCATCTTACTCAACTCTTAAGCCATTAAACACTCGAACCATTAATGAAATGCAATCGCAACTGAGTAGGAAGCAAAGCACGATTGAACACTGCCCACTCTCTGGAAGGTTACTTGTTTTGGAACGGACGGTAATCATTTTCATTTTCCCTCTGACTCCCTAACCATTGTGAAAAGCTGCAACCCCATCAGCACAAACATCGCCACACCCTCTCCACTCTATGCCACTTATAGCGTGAAAATTCATTCATAACTTCCCTATTCACATCCTTTCTGTATACTTAAGCAATTTTCAACTTAAATCTTCTTAATTAAATGCAATTCTGGGCAAGGTACAGGCCGAAGTCATGTTCCACAGTTCAAACAGATACGGAGATTAAACGCCTACATACTTAATGCTCCAGTAAATCCGTCAACCCATATTCTTCGAATAAATTAAAAGAACAATTGAGCTGTAAAAATTATGGTTTTGTTTATTTGAAACTAATTCTCGAAATAAGAATGCTACGTTCATGAATTTGAGGAAAATTGAGTGCAGAAAGACAGAAAACGTTTCCTGACTATTTTTTTTTAATATTTAAGTAATCAGTCTTGATATACTTTAGAAAACAAAAGTTTTGTGTGTAGTAATGCACTGTTATTTTTTTTCTTGATATTTTTCATTTTCCCTACGATCCTGTTTTCAAAAAAGTGTTATTGGCTTAAGTTGTGCTGCCGATCTCTTCTTGTTATATTACATTGAATTATTTCGAATATTTAATCCAAAAGCTGAAGTATTACTGAATTTTACGGATAGAGTTTAGTTGAATTTTGTGCAAAAATAAAATAGCAAAAAAGATTCTTAACTCTGAAACAATTATATATTTCAATAAATTTGTAATGAAAAATATTAGTTTAAAATTTCGATCTGTCACATAACAGTTTTGTATATATTAACACATTTTGCAATAGAAAAGGAAACGTAATAGTTTTAACCCTATTTGTAAAAGTTTACAAAGCTTAGGTAGTTTAGTAAATTACATTGTTGACCATTAAAATTGTAATACCACGAAGGAAAAAAAATACAAAAGATATATTTATAGTAAACAGTACGGCATGAAGATAAAATGATTAAATTTGCAAGCCTTTTAGGGGATTTCAGGGGTGCTAAATTAGTAGAAAAAGCTGCAACCATTGACAATTACACTGACCTCACCTAGTTAGTCATGGAATCGAACTGGGCTTGGATGACAGAAACGGCCAAGTCTGTGCCACACTTCATCAACCGAATAAGCTGAAGAAGAGTGGAGGGTCTGTCTCTCAGCAACTCACGACCATATATTTTCAATGGGTGAAGATCTGGAGACCGTGGAGGTCAGGGCAACAATCGAATACCCCGTGTACTGAGAAAGGGCAGAACACGACGTACGTTCCTCAGATCATTCCTTCCTGGTACTGCAATTTTAATGGCCCGTGTATCATTAATTGACACTTTCAATCTTATTACCTCACAAAAATGCAAATAAATACGCAAATAAATAGTGCTCCCATTTAATTCAGTATCATCTATATTCTCATGCATTCCTCTTAATAATCAAGTCAATTTTAAGGTTTTGAAAATATTGAGTCTTGAAATCTCAGATGAAATACAAGAAATGATCAAAACAATTAATTTCATTTAGTATTTTACACGCAGAAGATGGAGAGCTAATAAACATGTAAAAAAGACTAATATGATCACAAATACAATTTTTGTTTGAAAAATTTAAGCAGTAATAAAATCATTTAAATATATCAATTAAATGTTTGACATTAATAATTTTTAAATAGTAAATGAGATGTACTAGTATTAAAATGTGTCCCGAGGCTCAAAAGAACATTAATTAATTAATTTGTTCAAATAAAATAAAGAAATTATAGTAATTGAATTAAATAAACATTACACACAGAGAGAGAAGCTGAAAATGGATTGAATGTTTATTTCCAGAGCTGTTCACTTTTCATACATTAGGAAATGTAAGACATTTCTTAAGCTAAATAATAAAATGTAACTAACAGCCGTGAAGGATTTATTTAATAACAAAGCAGTAATAGGAAAGGAAAATATTTAAAAAAATAACATCGCCCTGGAGTTTCAGTTCATAAGGATTTTTGACAGTACACTTTATGATTTAGAGCCATGGTTAGATGGGGACACTTGACACTTCACATGGTACTCTAACTGGAATTCATTTAACTTCCATACAACACTACATAAGGACATTCAGATCCCATTTCATTAAGCGTGTAGCAATCATCAGGATTCGCAGCCACGCCTCGATTTCAAGGTCATAGCCCTCGAGAGACAAAAGCCGTAAAAGATATAAGATGAAACTAATGTAAAATTCATGTGCATCGAGTTGCTCCAGCAGAATGAAAATTTTTATACAAAAGAGTGCATTATACAAACTTATTGTGAAATAAAATATATTTTCAAACAACGCATAAAGGAAAGTTGAAAAACGAAGATGACTGACTTTAAAACAATAATTAATTAGTATAGCAAGAAGCAAAGTTTCTTTGAATAAATGGAATTCGAAATTGAAAACATTATACTATCAAATCGTATCAAAATTTTAATTTTATATGAATTGAATAACTTAACCAACAATTTGATTTCATACTGGTTATTTCACCAAAGATCAACAGCATTAAAATTTAGATCAATTTTCATTTAGTGGTTTTTAGCAAATATGATAAAAATGCTATAAAATTAATACATAAATTGATTCTTCCATTTCTAGTTGAAAATAATTTTACATAAAAATGACATCCTTATATTTATGAATACAGAATTTTATTAAGAATGTGATGCCTATTCTCGAATTCAACTGATATTATGATTAACAAATCTTGGTAATTTTTTTTTGTTCTCTAAAAGAAACGGTGATATGAAATATCAGAAAAAATTCTAATTGTTAAAACTAACATAACAAATTTAATTACAAATACTGATACTTCATAAAGAGAAGCTACTAAAAATGAACATTCAGTATATAGAAGGAAAATTTCAACTTTTTACTAAATTATACTACTTTTGCTGACAAATTTTCTTTCTATTTGTGATTTATTAGAAAACGTTCATCACTTTCTTTACTTTTCTTAATAATAATGAATTTTTAATAACAATATTTTGATTGTTATTTACTTTTCTTAACTTAGCTTACTTTCACTTATCTTTGAACTTCAGACAAGATCGGACATGTTTGTATAACTGCAGAAATTATTAAGTACTATCTTTATCGCATTACTCTGCCATACCTACTCACGCGTGTCAACTTGATCGCTTATATACTTATGAGAGGGTTGTGTGAGTGGTATCTTCTTACAAGACGCCCTCATGAAGATAACAAGTATAAACAGGTTATAAAAATCTAGAAGTAATTATATGAAATCATTTAAATAAAGCAATAGTTTTTAGATTTGTTTTTTATTTTGCAATACGATTTCTTAATATAAAATATATTTTTATTTTTAAGGTCAATAAAATGAATGTAATATATCTTCAAAAAATTTACTATAAAAAGAATTCGCTTCCATGTAATCTGTTACCACGCAGACTTTAAAAATATATCAGTTCAGAAAATATGTAAATAAATATACGAATGGTACAATTAAAATGGTAATACAAGCTTTAAATATAATCCGATAGTATGTTTAATCAGTAATTGGTTGAAAACAAGCCAAATACGCATCTTAAATATCTAACATGAAAAAACAGTCTTTATAAGGAAAAAACCGTATTTGTCTCAAGGTTAAAAATGGTTTTAACTTTTGAATTCGTGAACTCGTAAGGGGAAAATAGATAAATGATTAATTCACTCAAAAAATTATTTTGCTCAAACTATTAAAATAATATATATTTTTGCAGATACTATTGAAAACCCAGTGCAAAGGAAAAAAAGCCCATCTGTATTATAAGAAAATATTTAAGAAAATAATTCATATCGACAAAATATTCTGAATGCAACTAGGGTCATGTTGTTTGTATTTTGTGTTCTCTCCGTTAAAAATCATTTATGTAGGATGTAGTTTTTATTTGCAACACTTTAAACTTTAAATACACAAAATATATTCCTATATGCAATGAACATATAAGACATGTTACAAAGATAATTATTGTCTTCTCTGATTGCCCTAAAAGTCAGTGTGAAGAAATACAATTATTCCAGTCACTTTTCTCAGATGAGTGAAAAACTCTGCCACAGTGGGACCAACTCATTCGAGCGTCCATTTTTCTTTTGGAAGAAATTCAACCATTTAAGGACTAAACTAATAGATGACAATACGAAATATGAATACGATAATATCTAGCAATTGAATTGAGATTTTTTTTAAAGAAAAGTATTTATCACAATTATTTATTTACACAATCCCCTCAGATCAGATCAGAATGAGTCTCTGAGCAGAGCAGTTGAGGCAAGGGAGTTGAATTTCAAAAGTTGTGGAATGCAGGGTGATTGAGAGCTAAAGGTAATCTGCACTGATCACCAAGGTAATGCGAAAGGAACTGTTATTGAATGAATTAATTAAATGTTGTTCTTGTTATAAAAAAGTATCTGATCTTATATGCAGTTTAAGGATAAGTGAAAGTAAGATAAGTTAACAGCTATGTAAGCATAGGTAAGTAAGGTAAATAACAATAAGGGTATTGTTAGTTAAAAAGTTATTGTTAAAGAAAGATATGAGAAGATGATCGAGAACGAGTTATATGAAAAAGTGAAGTGAAGTGATGAAAAAAGTAGTTTAGCAAAAAAGTGATAAGATTTATAAGTTCTATAAAAGTGTAAAGTTATACTTAAGAGTGTTCTTGACCAAAATAATTCTTATTTAATATATACAAGAAACATGGATTCACAAATGGCCATATGATCACTTTAAATAAACTTTAAATAAAGATTATAAGGAATTTTCTTCCCTTAAGAGACGAGTTTTGCAAAGTCTTTGGCAAGTGAATTGAACAACAAGTAAAGATATGTGCAATTAAGTCACTCAGAAAGCAAGTAAAAATAAAGTTTTTTTAACGTTGTAGGATAGTAAAAGTTAGTAAAACTCTGTTATTTGCACTGCCTCTCTGCAAATTGGCAGACAAACGCATTCATCAAATGAACCAAATAACCAACCGAATAACCTTGGATTGTTAGTAACCACATTTATCCTATACCAGCTAGTATACCGGTTCTTCGCACGGATGAATTGATAAATATAACGATCTTGCTCGAAACAGAAAGTTTTTTAAATAAGGAACTAACTATTAAATAATTTTTTGAGTAATTTCAAGTGAAATGTACGTATTTATCAGAATTAAGAGACTATATATGAGAATTGCTCCTCTCTTTTTTAAAAAAGAGGGTCAAATGTTCGTTCCATATATCATATGAATACAGTTTCAGTTGTATTAATAGATTTCTGGATGAAACGATTTGGAAAATTTAAATTTTTTTTTTTTTAAATTGAAACTCCTTAACGTTATTATTTTCAAAAACTTGCCAAAATAGGCTAGTAATTAAAATCTCTCAGATGGTGTAAAAATTCTAATTTTTCAACATTTCGATCAAGTGTTACGCAACAAAGTACACAAATCTACCATTTCAACATTATTAAAAAAACTCTTAAGAACATGGGAAAAAATTTTGAAAAAAAAAAATTAACTTTAAGAAAATAAATTCAAAAACAAAGGGTTTTTTTTCTTTTTTTTTTTTTAGTAAATCGATATTTCTGTTGTGTGTTGGTGGTACAAAACGGTTGAAAAGTGGGTTTTCCAAAAAAAAAAAAAAAAAAAAAAATATCACCCAAAATTAATTTATAAATTTATTTTGTCGGGAATAAGTTTACAACATTTTGCAAACATCAACAAAGCTCCCTAAAGATTTTGGAGTGATGTAAGCAACGGTGTAGATTTGCATAGCGGACAAACATTCCACTTTATAACAAGATTTGTGTGAATTCACTATCTGTCTCCATCAAAAGGGCTTAAAGATAGATACCTTAGAAAATAATTTGGTTAAAATATCGTATCATCTAAGTGATTAGGAATGATAGAAGATAACATAAGTGATATGGCTTGCAACACGTTACCTGATGGACGATTAAGTTGTTGAAAGTGTTTTGTCTTGTCATGCAACCAACTAATTTTGTCTCGGATTCTATCCTGTCTGAACTTTTATTTCAACTATGCGGTCACTGGTTGTTTTTGCAAAAACAACCAACGACTTTGCACAATTGCATCCACACGGATTAAATCCGACCTAATGTGTGTTTGTTCGATATTACCAGTCAGTTTTACATTTCCATTAATTCCACTCCCTTCAAAAAATTTTCAGTTGTCTCTAAGGTTTTTCGCATTCGTTGTAATTGCATTATTAGTAGTGTCTACAGACATCTGTAAATGACAATTTAAGAAATTACTACTTGGAATCGTAAGTTATTTTACATAATGTAACTGTGAAACAAAACCTTACACTACATGATCGAAGTCAACGTTCATTAGTTTCGTTTCGTACTTTTCGAACGTTCAACGTTTCGAAATTTTGACACAAATGGAGGGAAGGGGGTCTTCGATTTTACTTTTCCTTACTTTGAATTATACTTTTTCTTCTATGATGGTATGCCATTTTATCGTACATATTACTCATGAAGGATGACTTTGCCTAGAAGTATATCTGATTTTTATAACATTTGACGTCTTCTTAAGACTCCGAATGCTATAAAAGATCAATTCAACTGTTTTTTTTAAGACTTGTAGTTATTTTTTTTGCAGCATATTTGACAAATTTTGCAAAAAGGTTCACCGTATTTAAGAAATATTTTTTTAAATTCAATGCTTTCTTGAAAATATTGTTTCAAATTGAATAAAATGGGTTCGATCCTATTTAAAATAAAATCATTATTATACGCAAAAATATTTTGGGTTTTTTTAAAAACAAAACCAAGTAGTATTAAATGAAATACGTAAATTCCACAATAAATCTTTCAGCAATAAATTCAATAATAAATATTTATTATTTTATTTTAAAATCCTATACTATATGCATTGCATTGTATCATATTCAAGGAATTCAGTAATTCTAGGAAAGTTTCATATTGTTCAATTTTTCTAGAATTACTGAAATTAGTGCTATATTATTAGTATCTATATTATACCCAGATATCCATTTAGTATTTTATATCCATCAGTGTATTATGATTTTTCTCTCATCGGGGATGATGAATGCCAAAATAACGATTTTGAAATTTTTTCAGTTTTAACTGTGAAATCTGAAATATCTTTTTGAATAAACAATGTTTATCCAAAATGTAGCAACAAGAACAAGAGATATCAAAGTCAAATTTAACTGAGAGATCACACATGGTAAAAAGGTGAAATGATTGAAAATACAACTTTCTGAGAGAGGCGGAAAATGAGAAGATCAGTATTAAATGTTCTCTTCACGGCTAGCAATAACGGTTGACACAAGCCTCCGCTTTGAATGTAAGATGCTTTGGATACTTCTTGGAATATGGAAGCCCAAGTAGCCCACACACTTTGCAAAATTATTCTGATGTAGCAGCAGATGGTGTATGCCGTGTTATTCGATACGCTATAAATCGGAATAACAGGCAGGTCAAGCAGAAATGCAATCCAGTGGGCGAAGAACTCTTGAACCTTTCATGCCATCTCTGGTTGCTCATTGTCCTATTGAAAAGAGTCTGTAGGTAAAATGGGGAGGTAAGGGAGGACAACAGGCTTTAAAATTATAGAGATATAGTTCTATCTTATCATTGTACCGGATATGCGTATTAGAGAGTGCAGGAGTAGAATCCAATACCACCCCCAAATCATAATTCCGGGTAGTAGATCAGTTTGACGAAGTTTAAAGCAACAGTTAAATAACACGGTATCTACAGGCTGAAATTCGACCATCATAGTGTTGGAGGCAGAAGAATGATTCGTTTGTAAAGACAGCTTTGTGTCGTTCGATTGTTCATATCCGCCGTTCAATGCACCATTACAGACGAAAACACCTCTTTTTTGAGATAAATGTAATCTCAGCAATGGCCGTCTTGCGGACTTTCCATTATGCAGCAAATGACATCGAATGATACGATTGGACATGGATGTTGTGCAACAGTTTTTTTTTGCTGTACAATAATTCCTGAGATGGCAGAGTGATCTATCACTGCCATGCGCACAATATATTTACCATCACGTGTAGTTGTGCAATGGTTTCAGTCGATCAGTCGCTCTCTTTTACAGCTATCTATTAAAGATCCTCATCATCGTAGCTTGACTACGTCCAACACGATCAAAAATTACTCCCGTTATCTATAGGTAATAATTCTTCTTCGGTCAAACTCAGAAAAGTGCTCAAATGATACTTATGTTCTTCTTCGAAGCATACTAAAAGGTGCTCACTTAAAATAACTGTATGAAAAAGAAATTGCAGAGCACTTCAAAAGGGATTTCTGTTTTTCTTTATAATGGTGCTACAGGCACTTATAATGAGCGACTGCGCTTAAATGATAATCATTTGCAAATCCTATCTCGATATGTGCATGGAGAAAATTTCACGTGGTATGGATGCTTCTTTCATGATGTTGCATTTACATTTTTCTAGAATTCTGTTCATCATTGCTTCCCTCAATTTTTTCTTGTTATAGTCTTAAAGGGGCAACTAAATTTTCATATATCATATAATAATAATCATTCTCCTCAATTCATATAAATGATTTGAATTAACACCGAGTTTCATTATTGAAGAGCAGGATTTCTACATCACACGATAAAGTAAGGTAAACGCCATATATATTTAATGAAACGGTTAACGTATTTTGTAATTTCAGTCTTTTTTCGAGCAGATCATAGAATCAAAACAGTAATAATAATTAATTATGAGGACTAATAAATAAATATGCGATACATTTTAACAAAATTCCAATCAAATTTCCTTTAAAAATACAAGTAGAATTTTTTTATTATATAGGAACTAATAATAAAAGAGTTTTTAAAAATCTTAAATAACCCAATAAATTAATCTAAATAGCATGGAATATATATAAAATGCAATTTCATTTGAAAATTGAAAGATAGATGAGCAAGGAAATTTGTGAACATCAAATGTTTTAAACAATCATTTGCAAGTCAAGTTTTTTGCTTCAACGATCCAAGATATAAATGAGGTTCCGTGACTCCAAGGCTAATATTTTTTATTCAAAACTTGGGAAAAAAAATCAGATGGATCATAGTATATATATATATATATATATATATACACATTTTTTTGGCAAAATTAGTTTTTTTTTATTCAACATAATTCCCTTCAAAGGTGATACACTGATTATAGCGACCCTCCAATTTTTCTATACCATTTTTGTACTACGATTTGTCCTTTGCTTCAAAATAGGCCTCAGTTTCGGCGCTCACCTCTTCATTCGACGAAAATTTCTTCCCAGCGAGCATTCTTTTCAGATCTGAGAACAGGAAATAGTCTCTGGGGGCCAGATCTGGAGAAAACGGTGGATGAGGAAGCAATTCGATTCATGGATTTTTGCCATGGTTTTCACTGACTTGTGACACGGTGCATTGTCTTGGTGAAGCAGCACTTTCTTTTTCTTCAAATGCGGTCGTTTTTTGGCGATTTCGTCCTTCAAACGGTCCAATAACGCTATGTAATAGTCGCTGTTGATGGTCCTTCCTTTTTCAAGGTAGTCAATGAAAATTATTCCATGCGCATCCCAAAATACAGACGCCATAACCTTGCCAGCCGACTGTTGCGTTTTCCCACGCTTTGGAGCGGGTTCATCGTGTGCAGTCCACTCGGATGACTATCGATTGGACTTCGGAGTGAAATGATGGAGCCACGTTTCATCCATTGTCACATATCGACGCAAAAACTCGGGTTTAACTCTTGATCATCTTCAAACACTGCTCCGAATCATGAACTCGTCGTTGTTTTTGGTCAAAAGTGAGCTCGCGCGGCACCCACTTTGCACAGAACTTTCTCATACCCATATATTCGTGAATGATATGATGTACACATTCAGTCGATATCTTTAGAATGTCTGCTATTTCATTCAATTTCAATTTACGGTCATTCAAAATCATTTTGTGGATTTTTTTAATGTTTTCGTAGGTAACAACCTCTTTTGGGCGTCCACTGCGTTCACCGTCTTCGGTGCTCATTTCACCACGTCTAAACTTAGCATACCAATCCTTGATGGTTGATTTTCCTGGGGCAGTGTCCGGAAACTCGGCATCAAGCCAAGTTTTTGCTTCAACTGTATTTTTTCCCTTCATATAGCAATATTTTATCAACACGCGAAATTCCTTTTTACCCATTTTTTTCACAATAACAAAATTTGCTTCACTCAAAATGCTATAATTCACAAACCAATGATCCGACAGCTGTCAAATTTATACATGCATCTTTTGAGGGTTAGGTTTAACTAAAAAACATATGGATTTAATTCTAGTAGCTCCATCTATGTGTCAGGCCGGGGACCTTTCATTTTATATATATATATATATATATATATAATTAATCGAAAGCGCAGATCCCTCTAAATAAGCTTGTAAATCGTACTCGCTTTCGTATCAGTTGAGTATAACTTCTTTCCAGGAGTTATGGTCCTTCATGTTTCTTATACTGCACATTTCAGACAGGGGGTTAGAAAAAATAGGTATACTGGTCCTTACGAAACCATCTTGAGAGTTGGTCTCGTTTTGATTATTTAAGGGAGAAATTTTCGATCCAAAATGAATATAAGTAAAAAAAAAAAATTAAATCAAGATTTCATTTAAAAATTGACTAAAAAAAGGTATAAAATCAATTTTTTGAAATACAAAATAATATACTATTTATATAAGTTTGAACTGTTTATCTAAGATATCTAGTTAATTACCGATAAATTAAGCAACATAGCTATTTACTCATATATGAGATCAAAAAAGAAATATTAACGTCTCTCAAGCTTTTATAAATTATTTAGTATTTTACAGTTAAAAAATTATCTTTTTACCTTTTAGTTGATGTTTATAAGAAAGCTTGATTACATTTTTTTTGTTTTTATTTATTTAACTCGATTTTATTTTAAACGAATTAAGATTTAGGACTAAAAAGCTATTGCGTGATTTGCACACGTGTGCGAAATTTCAACTGAATTGGATGTCGCAAAGTGCACGACTCGCCTCCTCCCTTCCCGTTACTGCGTAAGCATACTGTAGTATTGCATTGTTATATATGGATGTCAAACTTTGCGTGTATGCAATCGGATGAAGAATATTGAAATTCGAGTGTAAATTTTGAATTGAAAAGTCATAATTTTAACATATGAACATTGAAAGTTAAATAAAAACTTGTTATGAATAAGTTAAAGTGTTTTGTGATATTGCTTTCGGATAATAATATCTTTTCTTTTCTCAGTTGTTTAGGTACCCTAGTTGTGTGCACAACATAGTTTGCGAACTTCTTCTATACATCTTTAATTTGAGTGACTTTTATTTTGTTTACCACTCCTTTTAAGAAAAAAAGATTTTTAACAGTAAATTGAAATTAATTCCTAATTCTAATCTTTAAATTTCCTCTTTAATCCACTGGTGACATTAATTAAAAAATGAATTGCATATTTAATTATGTGTGGAGGACAAATGTTATGTTTTGCGCTTTGCCAGACACTTCATTAGCATAGGGAAAAGCTCGCATCAAAGACCATGGATTTACCCAAGCGAAGACTATTATCGAAACATTGTGAACAGATGAAACTTCTAATATTACCGTCCTTAATTATTCAAAGTGCATCTAAAGATCACGGAAGCATGCTTTCCAAACCCAACCATCATCGATGCCCGAAAAAGAAGGAAATAAACAAAAAAGTAAGAAAGGAAATAAACAAAAAACCAAGTAAATAAGGATCGGAATCGACGGGTGTGCAGAAAACTGAAATTAAATGTTAGTTCCTCGATGCGAGAAATCTGTCAGGTTGGAGATACTGGAAAACCATCTAAAGAGTAGTTTAATTAAAAGCAATTCCATTCTGCTTCGTTGGTTTGCCGTCAGGTTGCGCAATTTGCTTGAGCACTGCTTTGGTAAAAGGGAAAACCTTGACGGAACATCCTCTTCGAGATTTCGTTTTTGATACTCTCACACCCAGTACATCAGAAAAGAGGTAGAATAAAAAAAAAAGTTGTGTCTGTTCGCAAGAGAGATGCAATTATCATAATGTAAATGAGGTGGGACTTCCATGGTGAGATATTTTAGTATTTTTCGATCTGTTCCTTCAGACGCGACCTTTAGTGTTAAGAACGACAATAAAAAAAAGGTACTTAAAAAAGATTTTATTGAAGAATGGTATTTTTTTAAAGAATTTTAATCTTTTTTTGTGTGGATGTAAGTGAAGTGGAAAACGAACACAGATACATAATTTAGACAGAATGCTTCTGTGATTTTCCTTCTGGTTGTCTTGATTTCGAACGATATATGTTTTAAAAATAATATGAATCCGATTGTAAGAATCGGCTATTCTTTTTCTCATAAAAATAAGCTTTCATTATTGATAAATACAGTTATTGATACAGTCTGGCGAAATGGATCAAAATTTTATTATTTTAACATGAAAATATAAAAAAAGCATTACTAATATTTTTTAATCAATCGATTTTATTTTTTGTAGTATTTAATGTTCTGTTTTTCATCTGCGTTTAAAATAGAAATTTTAACTTTATTATTTTTATACATATTTATTTTTTAAAAAAATAAATTATTGAATAATTCACTCGTTTTAATTATCTTACCTAATATTTCCGATTTTATCCTCAATATTTTGAAAGTGTACATCAAAGTGTTTTAGTAAATCATATATATTTGTTTCAATTATTCTTTTTGTCCATACTTAATTTTTTAAATTAAACTTTTAGTCAATAATAATGCTTACGTCATCAAATTCTGGAATGGAACAGATGAATTGTTTGAATGATTTATAGGATAAAATTTGCCTAGGAAATTGACATAAATTCTGCTGACATTGTACGAATCAAAGTAATGGGAAAATGCTTATAAAAATCATTACTTTGCATGTTAGTAATCGATTTCGTTTCAAGGCATACATTTACTAGAGTGTATTCTAAATTTATAATTCTGATTTCTAATTGACACATTATTTCTAACACATTACTTTTTTACGTCACAAAACGAAACAAAGCGACCAGAAGTGGCTAATCAATCTATAGATAAATCTAAAGTAATCTGAAACAAATAAATAAAAATATTACAAGAAAAAAAATACGATGAATTGAAAGTAAATACTCCATGCCTTTCTCAAGTAATGAGGCAAATTTTTGGTTCGAAGTTTACGTGCCAAATTTTGCAAATACGCAAAATTTTATAGAATAATACTAAGTGTGATAATAATAAAAATGACAACAATAAGAATAAATTCTGTTTTTAGATATTTGTAAATAGTGAAGTAAATTTTTTGTACTTCGAGTTCGGATGTTGTGTTTAGTTTTTGATTTTTATTTTGTTTAAATTAGATTCAAGCTAAGTAAGCAAAGTAAATGTTCGTGTAATAGTCCATCTTACAACTCAATTACCACGATTTATTCTGTATGAGTTATTGTGTTTTCTATGTAAATTCAAAGGATCTATAGAATTAGTTTCTTTAAAGTCACTTTATGTGTGTGAAGTTTTGAGCCATTCTTCAATATATAATGCATGTTTTTTTGTCAATATGTTATACAAGTGAATGTTAATTTATGAAAGTGGTTTTAAGCAAATTGTTATAAGTAAAAATAAAAGAAAGGTCTTTTATTTATACTTTATACTATAATTAATAGAATAATATACGCATGGTAAAACATGTGATATTATGTAATTATACTGCTTTTTTGTAGTTAAAATAATAATATTAGTTCTATTATAATTCATCAGAGTTTCAAATAAATTTATTTATACAATCATGTTTTAAATAAGAAAATAACAATACTTTCACCGTTATTTCTAATTTATTTTGAAGAATTGTGTTTCCAATTTAACTATCGGACTGTTTTTAATGAGATTCCCAATTGCAAGTAAGTATTCGTTTTCTGGAGTAAAAGTTGTTATAATAAACGAGCTGTAATTTAAAACACCCTCTCTCGTGTAGCCGAGTTCTAAAATTTTAAATTAGATAGTAACTTTGTAAATAAAGCCTTTATTATCTGTCTAGGAGTATTATGTGATTACATTGTATGTAAAGAATATATTCCCTGTTCTATTTATTTAATTCTGTAATATAATTTGACTGAGAGAATAAAGTCATTAGTAATATTCCTCTTGAAGGAAGAGATTCTCATATTTCTTAATACATTTATTTGGAAACAACTTTAATAAAGGGTATCAGATTCTTGAGTAACATTGTATGTTTAACAAATGTATTTTGTATTCACAACAAAGTCAAATCTGAATAAAATAATATTATAATTGGGTAATATTACAGTAAGACTTTCCTGAATTCCATCAGATTTTATGTAATGAGAAATGCATTTTAAGATGAGGATTTTCTGGTTTATATTATTTTAGTACTAAGTTGGAATAGATGAAAGTGTTTCCATGTGAGTTAATTACGGACATATTTTAAATCAAATAAATTTCATATCTTAGATTGCTTTTTATTGAATAAAATTAATTTTCAGAGGTACATTTAATTTAAATATTGATTTCAAGTTTAAGAAATAACATACATTCTGTATCTTATGGCAAAAATTGCAAAAAAAAAAAAAAAAAATCCTTTTCATAACAAACATGATTCTCAATTTAAGAGGATTTTAAGAAGAAAAAGGGGTCTATTTTTAATTTCAATAAAACAAAAGTATTCAAATGAAAAAAATAGAAATAGAAGCATATTATAAAGGTTTTATTATTTTATTGAAAGGTAGTTTACAAATTTAACGAGAAATAATAATAATAAAAAAAAAAGCAAAAAAAGTAAGAGAAAATTTTTTAATCAGTTTACACATAATTCCAAATATGCTCGATTGTTCTTTTCATTGTTACACATATCATCTTTATTGACGTATCTTTTCTTCGTGACAAGGACAAATACTAAAGTTTAAAATTAGTTGAGCTAAACTTTTGAAACATACTGCGTTAGAATTTTAAAAAAATTGTAAAATTCTAAATTCTTTTTAAATAATGCGATAATATCTACAAAATCTAGATCTACAGATCTAATAATATCTACAAAATTTAAGCAAAGGATAATATTTGAAACATTTCTTTTTTTAAAAAATAAATATATTCTTTATTTCATTTAAAGACTTCTAAATAATGAATTCTCTCTTTTCTGAAAATAAAAACTTTATTTCGTTACTAATTCTGCTCATAGATGGCAGCACGTACATAATGTTTTTCAAAATCTGAGATTCAGATTTTAAACAGACTAAACTTGTGATATATTTTCTTAGAGAGAATAATATTTTAACAATAAAGATTATTTCTTTTCTACAGTGTCGAGAACAGAATAATTTGATATACTTCTCTTTTCAGTTAGAATCAATGCATGTTTTGCTACATACAAATGTAAAAGATTTAATTTCTACGTTCTTTAATGTAGTTTTTTAAATACTGAAGTGGTGACCACTAAGCATATTTTTTGAAACATACTTTCTGCTTTCGTTTTGCAACTTTTATATTTTTTGTTCCTCCACTTTCGTTTTGAAAAAAGACTTTCCAAACGAAGTGTGCTCTTTAAATGATCCTGTAAATATGGATGAAATTTAAATTTAGAAAAAACTCCAGTTTCTATGGCCACTGACCGCGAATTATGGTTCAACGATATGGAATCAATGTTCAAGTTACCAATTCCAAAACCGATTACCGACGAAATAACCAAATACGTTTTCTGCGCGTTTCCAGTTTATCACAAGATGCAGTAATGACTATACGAGATGTTGTCCCATTTCCGGCACAAACGGAGCCATTCGCCAAATTAAAGACAAAAATAATTGCAAGATGTAGAAAACAAAGAGTAGAGAAATTAAATAATTGCTTTTTGGAGAACAGCTGAACGACAGAAAACCATAAGAATTCTGGTAGACAAGTGCATTTTCCGAAGAGATATTCAGGAAATTTTATCCGTTAATTCAAAAACTATAATTTCATTCTTATATTATTATTGCCTTTCAGTGTCTAAAGTAAATCATATCAATTTTTAAATAAATATTTTGTTTTATTCCAAATTCATGATGGTTCCCTTTGCCACAGGAGAGATATACTGTGGCGTATTTGGAAACAATACATCTGCATAGGCACTTTGGATGATTTACCTGCTTGTGTTGAATGATGTTCCGCAGGATTCATGATTGATTCACGAGCATAGAAACAAAATACGCTTGTAATAAGAAAAGCTTTTAGTTTGAATCTGAAAATCCCCTATCTCTATCCACGAATTTCAAGTAGCAAAGATCAAGCCTGCTTTTTCGATGATTTCTTGAAACCCCGCCCCCTAAGTAATTCCTACTTCTTCTGCTGACCGATGAAAATTCAAAGCTTCGATTGATGCGTGCAATCGCAATTCAACGTGTCTGAAATTTCTGAATTTTGCCACCGGTGATATCTCACTCGCCGGTTCCTGGACGTATGCGACCTGGTTCCTTATAAATTTTGATTTCTAATTAATACATTCCGGAACTTTCTGAAATTGATGCAACATTTCCTACTTAAAAATAAAGAGTGGGTAAAATTTAAATTATTAAATAGGTACCTCGTAGTTGTATGCCGTTACCTTTGGCATAGCAGTAACATTTGGTTGTGAAATATATAAATGTGATTAATACTTGTTTCCCTCCTTATAAGGAAGATTTCAAACTATCACCAAAATACGAGGGTGGTTCAAAAAGTATATGTATTTGAAGACAGATGGCCTCAATAAGGTAAATTGCTGTTACCATTGGGTGCTGCGATCTGTTAAACGGAGCCGAAACAAATAGGACTTTGATTCATAAGTCAGCTTTGATTTAATAGTCATTTGCTACCAAATCAAAATTTGATTACTGTCCCATCGCGTTGTCGAAGCCATTGTGCAACGAGTTATCACCGTCGGGAAGACCTGGATTCATCATTATGCACCGGAAATCAAGCAAAATTCTAAACATTGGATTAATTCAGGTAAAACCTTTCCAAAAAAAGCGAAGATGGTTATGACGAAGAATTTGCTTCGTATGAAAGGCATCAGGATTATGAACATTAGTAACTGAGACTTAGACAGCTGTCTAGTGAGTCATAATGCTTACTAAAACAAGCCATTTTCGATGCTACGAGCGCCATCTCTTGGCATTTCTAAGGACTTATTGAACAATCCTCGTGTACTCTAGGGAAAAAGATTGGTCTTTGACTTATTGAACTTTTTCTGAATTTCTAAGACATAGTATGATTAATGGTTCATGTTGTACGACCATAACGACTACTTTAATATTAGAACTTTACTATCAGAAATATGATCTCCGAGTGTGAGTCCTTTTCTTTTTCATTATAGGTGAAGATATTTTTAAGAATTTCCATTTCAGAAATGATTAAAAAATGCCGTAGAAGCTAAAACCTATCCTCTGAAAAATTATTCAAATTCAATGTTCAAATAGAATTCAATATGATATTTCTAGTTGGTTCTTATTTTTTAAAATAAAGGTTATGTATTTATAGGTTATAATAATATCAGTTTATGAGACTGCACAATAAAATTTTATATTTATCTACAGTATACTTTCACACATTATACACCGTTGAACACACTTTAAGTGTATTAATTTACATTCATGATCATCTGTTTCTGCGTTTGTATTGTTGTTCGTATCTTTCCTTTTGATGAACTAATAGTACTCAATCAGCATTCCTGCATTCCTTTGCGATTAATAAATAGATTCCATAGTATAATTATAGGTTAGTGAAATCGTTCACCATATTATCTGAAAAAATGTACTGGTGAGAGTATAAAAATTGAAGTTTTAATGACATGCTATTTTGAACTACACTCTTGTAGTCTGTAGTTTTGTTATACCCTAGAAAACTTTCCTCAATGTCCATGAATGAAAGCCATGCGTCTTCTTCTACCTAGGTAAGAACAGTTTCAAACTGGTCCTTTTTGTAAGTTACAGAATATTTGAATCTATAAATACACCTTATTTAATTTTAGCTTCTGATATTGTTGAGAAGAAGTCACTCATACTCGAAAATGACATACCATCCCGATAGAGAGTTCTTACGAAAATTAGAATCAATCCCAGCTTGATAAGAGATGGGCGAAATGTGCCCGTTAGCACTACCAGATATTAATTAACTGGTTAACTACATTTTTAACACTAGGTTACATAGACTTCAGATATGGTTACTTTTGTATACGGTATTATATACCTTTGCACCTCCCCCTTTACATTCGCACATAAAGCATGAATATTTTGTATATAATTGTTGCATTCCCAGAATACCAAGTCAACGCAAATTTTCCATTTGAAATAAGCGTGCTTTAACACAAATAATAATTTATTCAAAATTACGTAATTTTCTTTTTGCACTGAAGCATATCCCATAAGAAATATGTAGAAATACATACATCATTAGCGAACACATTCCACTAATATGATATTCCGAATGTTTATCTGGTGGACTGTAATCCATGTATGCTTCACTTACAAGATGTCACGTGTCATGCATCTTTCATCATTTAAAGGATAGCTGCGGTACAAAAAGAACGTCGGTGTAAGGTATATGTCGCCATATTGCAGAATCAATGTTATGGTATTAAAATACTTCTGATTTTTAATTTTAACTTCTTTTGTTGTTGGAGTCATATTAAAAAACTTTCTTTTAAATGATCTCAAGGCTTCTTTCAAATTAATAATACGGTGGTAGTCATTGATATCTTTTTTCTACTTGACTCAGTTGAAACAGCATGAACAGAAGTGTAGCACTTATGGCGTATCCTGTTCCCTAATTTTGATTAAAATCATGCTTCCTCTACGAGGTGTGCTTACAAATTCGTTACAATACAGACAAAAATTATCATTAGAATTAACTCGCGAGACATTTTTAAAGTCTCCATTCACTAGCTTATTAAATGTTACTCTGATAAAATATTTATTTTAAAAGTACGATAAAATCTTCACCGTGTCATTGTATCTGACGAAACCCAACTTAGTAGCATTTAAATGTGTTTATCACTTATTTCTCGGGTCATTCGTCTCTAGGAACAGAGCACTTAAAAATTTTTCTAGAAAAAATTTCTTGCTTATCAGTGTAATTGATTTGATTCGAATTTTTTTTGAAAAGTTTTCTTGTGTATTTATTTTGAAAAATTTAACAATATCATTATTTTATTTTCAAATGTACCTTATGTTACATTGACTAACACAACACTTTATAATGTTTAGTATATATTTAAATTACATTAAATATTTAAGCATATTATAAATGTTAAATACTATAATTAACTATCATACGTGTTATATATTTAAATTATATATATGTTTGGATAAATATTTTTTTAAATTCAATAATTGGTATTAAAATGGCAAGCAATTTCAGCATTAAGGAAATGATATGGTAATAAATTTTTTGATAAATTTATTTTTTTAATATAGGACAGGAATATTTAAAAGCCGCAAATTCTGATGTGTTAATTTAAAACTAAATTTTTTTGTGTATGCTATTGAATTACAAAATAAATTGTAATAATGACAGGAAATACTAATCAATTATGAAGAACGGGCAAGTTTATATATATATGAAAGTGTTAGAATTACGATAATTTCCTATAAACCATTTTTTAATTATTATTATGCAACTTTTTTCCAAATGCCGGACTTTAATGCGATACCTGTGAATCATTTCATGTTATTTTCGGCACTAGAGGGATACCTCTAAGCAGATTTTGAAAACACATAAGCTAAATTATAATTTTTACGCAATATTTCTAATATTCTATTTTTAATTTATATGAGATATACTTCAATAAATTAACGGTACTCATATATATTTGAAATTTTGAGCAATAAAATTTTCGATCTTATTGATAAATTACAATATTGTATGTACAAAATATTTTTTAAGACCTTAAGAATTTCCGTCAGAAAAATCCTAAGACCTTAGTTGAATTAAATTATTTTTATGTGAATGAAACCAATGAATTCTTAAAACTCCTGCATGCAAATTTTGTTAAAAAGTTAACAAAGGTCACGCGTTAAAGGCAAAATTTATTACAATAGGGGTATTCTGAAAATCCTTTGAAATAATGCTTTTTATTCTCCAAAAAATTCTATCATTTTAATAATAAACTGTCATAGTTTCTCGAGTGAGAATAGAAAAATCAAATTCCTTGAGTACTTAGTGCACTTTTTCTATTTAATACAATGCATGCTTTTAATAAATTGTTCGAAATTTTTAATTATTGCCACTAATACATCAAAAGCCTATTAAATGCGCAGTTACGAACAGAAAAATGAAAATTCTTTAAGGATTTGATTTGATAGAATTCTTTTTTTTTTACTATCGAAATTCTTTTACCTAAAATTAAAGATAAAAAGTTCAATCGAACAGAAATAAAATACATTTCTGGAACTCTTTTTCAAGAATAATTTTTTTCTCTCTTTCAAACGATTTATAAAATTACTTGGAAGACAATTCAGAAAGAAAGGAAATGCGATTTTTAAGTAACCCCTTCTCCGTCAAATAATTACGACTTCTCACAGGACGTATTAGGACCAGTTGAAGTCATTTTCTTTCACAAAACCGTTTCCCCTCAAGGGCTTGGCGATAACTCGAATCATTCATCTAATTTGATAAGATATTTTTTATATCTTAATCTCATGGTGTCAAACCTGGAGATCGCCTCTCTTATCCGGTTAATAAGAATGGAAAAAGGCGGTTCTCCGCCAAGAAGTTCTGTTTTCAGACACGATCGCCAAATTAGAATGTGAAAATTGCTTTCCCTAATCAGAGGGATTTTTTTGTCACCTTAGGGAAATTGGAAAGGTAGTTCGTGGTTAAGAATTTGTGGAGCGTTCATGGTATTCAGGTTAATGGAAAAGTCCACAAGTGCGTTAGGAAAGTAAAATGTTATTTTAAAGTTTAGATAATTGTTTAAAATGTCAAAAAAAAAAAAAAAAATTAAAATTTGTTTAAAATAAAACTTAGAAATATATTTTGATTCCCATGAAGAAAAAAATGACGTTTGGGATCCGTTTATAGTGTTTTACTAATTACTTGTGTGCGTAATGTACTACTGTATAAACAATTAGATTAAATATTTATAATATCAATAGAATGAACATATAAAGGACGTACTTAAAACTCTTCTGAATAACTATTTTTTTTATGATCACAAGAAATATCACCTGCATAAATTAATGTATTATAAATAAGATACTTGATTCGACACTTTTGGCATAATTCTATATTTTCTCCAATTGCGAACGAGACTTTTGAATATAGAGGAATAAGCTTAGGCACAAGCAATTTTCAAACATCTTTTTTTTGCCCTTGCAGCAACATGAGGGATATTGGAGACGAATCTCGTTATTTTGAGCTCCTATATAGTGAGGAGAATGACATCTGAGCTAGTATCTTATTCTTTTAATTTCCACACCACGCCATTAAGACCCATTTCAATGTAACATGTGAGGATTATGCGAAGCACGAACATGACAATGTGATTGATGCATGTGAGTATTATGGTATATAAATCCATCTGGTATACTAAACAATTTATCGTTTCAATATATCGAAATATATAAAATCGAACATCGTTATAAACAAAAAGAAATTACTTAAAGAATTTTCCATTCGCCAATTTTATTTAGTTTTTTTTTTTGTAAATAATATGAAATCTACAACGTATTTAAAAATCGTTTAACACACATTTAAGCAATAGTTGGATATTTTTATAGCTTTTTTTCCCCAATGAAAGTAATACGAAAAGTGTTTAGCATCCCATATTTGCATATTTCGTCACTTGAGGAGACAAAGTT
Organism: Nephila pilipes; assembly: GCA_019974015.1. NCBI lineage: Eukaryota > Metazoa > Arthropoda > Arachnida > Araneae > Nephilidae > Nephila > Nephila pilipes. Next base: position 420,248 of record BMAW01029087.1, on the reverse strand, counting down.
CTTTAATTTGTCACCTTAAGGTCAGGTAAGATGGTTGCAAAGGGTTGGAGGAAGTCCACCACAAACAATATGCTACGAAACAGTCTTTTGGGGGAATTATACTGAAATTCACGAATTAGAAGGGACATCGCTGTACATGAGTTCGTGACAGACCAGCCCACCATCGGTTACAGAGGAAGCAACAGGGCAGCTGGATCCATGTGATGGAACATTTCTGCTTCCCATGAACTTTGAGATAAATTCATGAACTTATCCGTCGGATCTTCTGAGAATCAAAAGCATCCCCCGCACCAGATGCTCAGGTTTACGGGACAATTTTATTTCTTGCTTGAGTGATCAGTGCTAATGCCGATATAATTACTTCAGCCATTCAGCAAAAAAAAAAAAGACAGTAGTCCGTGGAGGAAGAAGAGGTGCAGCCAACGCACAAATTTTTTGAAGTTAGACCAGACATCTAAAAGTTCGACTAGAACGTCGTATTTGCGGATATTATAGCTACTTATTCTAGCATGCACCTAAAAGTTTGTTATATTTGCGGAGAAAATATATGTGCAAAATGCACTTTATCTGATTGTAAACACCAATTATAATACTTTAAATTAATTACAATAAATCAGTGTAATTAGCACTCTCAAAGTATTCTGTCATTTTGAACAACCTGCACAGCAACTTAAATAAAATTAAGAATTTCTGAGAATCTGAACAAGAATGAATCTGGAATGCCCTATGCCAAAAACAAAGTACATTCAAGTTCCCTAATACAAATCAAGCTCTTATGTACTCAAAAGCACTATACAAATTCTAATGCTAACTATACTCACGACTGTTAAGTGAGCCAATACTAGTGACCAATCATAACAAGCGTAGTTGGCTCAAAATGCATACACCTCCTTCTCACTTTCTCAGTAAGAGGAGTATTTGATAGTGGTCAGAGTAGTTCATTATATTGATTTTACGACACTCAAGTTGACATTTCTTGGAGGATTCAAAATAATTCAATGACAACGCTCATTGAATTTTATCTCGTTAAAATCACTTAAAAAGCATTCACAATATATTATACTTTATTCAAAAGCAGAATTTTGAAAGAAATTGTAAGATATGAAATAATTGTTTCTATTAGACATTTTTGAGAAAAGAAAAGAAGGGGAAAAAGAGATTTACGTTTGCCTGATTAAAAGAGATAATCCCTCTACCCTCGAAAAAAAAGTCGCACACTTAACCTAATTATAAGAAAAATAATCAAATATCAGGACATGTCACTGCCATCGACTAATTGAACTGAAATAATCTCTAATTCCCCCCCTCCTATTTTGGGAATGTAGCTAATTTCTTTACAATTATACTTATTTAAGAAAGCTACGAGTCCGTCTACGAGTTCTGGGCTGCTGTGATATAACATGACTAACTTATTTTAATGTTCAGGAATTTAAAAATAGATTCAAGATATAATGTCAACCAAATAAACTCATTTTAATAAATTTATAAAAGAAAAAATGTTAGCATTACTTATTGATGAGGGGAAAATTTATATCTTTCCAAAATTACGAATTTAATGAATAAAATCTTTTCCCTTTGTTTTTCTTGAAATGTATTACAATAAAATAAGTTACCAGTCAATTATAATATTGTTTCTTGGTTATTTTTTTATCTTTTCATGTCATAGTTACTATTAATGGACATTATTTAACATCTTAGAATCTTTAATGTATCGAAAATAATTTCCTTTTTAAACGGAAGAAAACATCGAAATCAATTAATTAAAACTGCTAGACGAAAAAAGTAAAATAATTAGTTCATTACCATAATAAAGCGAAAAATATTTTAAAAAAAGAACTCTTAATTGATATTATGCTTTCTATTTTTATGCAGATATATTCTGAATTACAATCAAATGTAATATGTAAGCCAAAAGCTAACTAACTATACTTGAACTTTTATTTCTTTCAACTTACAAGTATTAATAATAGCATAATGAATATTAAATTTTCTTTCTTAGTTTTGAATTTTATAAAAGCTTAAAAAAATAATCACTACATGCTTTCAAAAGTATGTATGTAAGCTTCTTTTACAAAATGCCTTTTTTAAACTTTTAATTTGATTTTCGTAAATGAATTCGATATTTTAAAGAAAAGTTACAACATAAAATACATGTAATGTAATTTTCCTCTGCTCATTTTCCTATTCATTTATGAAATACAAAAAGATATAACTTTTTTTTGGAACTCGAATGAATTTAAATTACATTTGTACGTGTTCGTATAAGAAACAAAGATATTCTTATAAAATAAGCAGTTAATTTCTTAGAAAAGAAACTCGTGTCAATATTTATTTTAATGCTTTTACATTATCTTAAAAAAGTAGTTAAAACAGCAGCGTACTTACTTTTCTTTTCAAAGTTATAGATAGAGAAAATGAAAGTTTTAATTGGTAATGTTTCTCATATAGTCAAAAACATATTAGCTATTTATGTTACATTACATTTCAAACAAGCTACATTTTCTTTTAGGAGCAGACGAAAAAAATGTTGAAAGAGTCAATTCTAGTGTGTTGAATATTCTATTGAAACTGTAAAAGAATTTTTTTTGTTCGTTACGCATGAAAAGAAACTCGCTTTGTGCAGTGAATAAAACCATAATTTATTAATACGGTGGAAATGCCAATGAAGAAAAAGTAATGGAAATCGAATTTTATTTTTATATTACTTTATGAAAAGTTGAATGCAAGTCCCCCAGAAAAAAAAATTCTCATTTGATCTTCTGTTAACGATCAGATAGTCACAAAAAGTTACATTTACGATTTTAAAGCATCCTGTAAGCAAATTGAAATTTTCTTCTTTTATAAAGCGGAAAATTCTAAGACTTACAAATGTCTATATAATTAAAATACCTCTCATCCTAATGATTTATATGTGCTTGTTTCGAATTGATGTTGCACTAGAGCAATAGTATCCAAACTTTTTAACTTGGGGTCACATTGATTCCTAGCTGGGCCTAACTAGTTCATCATATCAACATACTGCAGTTTTGAGTTACGCATGTAAACTTTAGTTTTGAAACTAGCCAACGAGTGTAGTATCTATAGCGCTGAGGTTTATACTTTGGGTTATTCGTGATTTTTCTTCGATAATCTCGGGGGATTTGCAATGATTTGAATGGTATAAAATTACAATTCTTTCCCAAGCAAAATTAAACATAAATAGGTAAATTAGTTGAAAAGATAGCAGTGAAATATATCGAATCAGCGCTAATGATATATAAATGAAATAGAATTGAAAGAAAAAAAATGGGATATAGAGGATAATGGTAGGCTGATAAATATTTATAAGATGTTTTAATGCATCGCAGTTAGTCTTTGGGATAGAAAAGAATCTTAGTTAACGTATTAAGATAAAAATCGGCTGTTTGTGTGAAGTAATTGAATCAGAACGAGATAATTTGTAAACTAAAATTTTTTTTTGTTGATTCTAATTTAGAATTGTTGTTTTGAGTGGAATTCGAGACTGGGCGACCTTATCTATCCTTCATTAGTAAATAAATTAATTTATCTTGTTCTTACTTATCTTCAATTAGAGTTCCGTATTTGTTAACTGTTTAATTGAAAGCAACACTATTTATACGCAGTCGTTACTAGCTGGATACCACTCCATTCGCGATTTCAATCCATACTTTCGGGCAATAGTCAAGGACTGTCATTGCGGCAGAGATGGTCGATGTGCGTGCAGGGCGTTATGTATTGTTACCACCATTCTAAATGTACAGCAGCGCCATCTTGCGAAAAGTAGAGTATTTAAACTTATAACGTAGCAGGCTATTTTAATATAACGCCATCTTGTGCAGAGCTATAGAATTAAACGAAAACGTTCATTATACATGGTAAGTAGAAAAATTCAGGACTATGCGAGTAGCAGTGCTGGAGTATTTGAAGTCCACTGACGAGTTCCACTTTAAAAAAAAACTTGATCCACTGCTATAAACAATTGTCAGTGGAAAATTTAAAGCTTTATAAATCTACATTAATCATAACTATACTGTTTATTTTCATTATGGAAATTACATATGTATGTAATTTATTATAAGTTTTTAGAATAAATCTCACATTATTAATTACAATTAAAATGTCCATTTCATTATGCTGGTCAGTTATAATATTTTTAATTAGTTTGTTTGGTTTCCTTATGTTGTAAAATTTACAATTCAATCAAAATATATTGTGGCGGGCCGAACTAGTAGTATTCTCGGGTCAGTATTAGTCTAAGGGTCGTAGATTAAATATTTCTACACTAGAATAATACTCAGTTGCTGGTGTTGAGCACCTTAATTTTGAGATTGATTATAATGACAACATAGGAGGAGTTAGCTTCATATAAATTACTGCTACCAACTTATGTTCCACTCGAAGACATTAGAAGTGTATTGATTTTTATTTTCATAAGTTCTAATTGTTTCTTATGTTTTTTTTTTTTGTTATTATCAAATTTTGAACCTACATTGGCCACCAGCAGATGCTTTACTGATTAATCTCTACTGTGATTTAAATTGAAGTCTTTTAAAGTCCATTTCGACTTGTATTTACTGTTAAAAATTATGAAACATCGAGTGTGAAATGAATGTACAGTTGCGCTTAATCTTAAGAGACAATTATGCAACCGTCTTCTGAGAACACGGTATATTTATATACAACTCAAACAGATTTTTTTCTTTATAAAAAGGAATTTTGTTTTCTTGTAAAATAGACTCAAACCCTTTATATCACACCGTTAATTATAGATCTCTTCGCTCAATCGGAAAAAAAATAATCCTCTTCAGATTGTTTATAAGACTTCATGTATAAATTCCCTTCAGATTCCCTTGAGACTTAAACATCTTGAAACTGATTCAAAATAAGAATATTTTTCAAGGAATTAAAAATATCATGAAAGAATTTAAGGAAAAAAAGATGGACTGCTCCTTATTCGATGCCATTTCTACAAAGGAGCCTCAATGAATGTCGACAGTAATTGTCATTTTTTTGAAACAGATAACTTCTGAATTCCGTTATTAAATATTCGCGTGCCTTTAAAAACTACTCATAAAAATTTATTTTGATAATAAAATTATTTTTATTACTAAACAATTATACATTTAATAAGTATTTTATAAAAGTTCTTTATTGTTAAAAATGTACACAAATGTGCTTTTGAAGTGAAGTATTGACAGTTAAAATGATATTTGGAGAACTTCCCTTCCTCTTTATCACTACTCCTTCCAGTTCTAACTCTATTTCTAAATCTTTTTTCAGCCCTTTTATTTCCCTACTTATACGAAATTTCCATTCAATTCCTTTAATTTTTTTTCTCACTGACTTCTTTTAATACCAGCAAATCTAGCAAATAAAATTTGAATAAAAATTCTAGGCAAACCAGAAACATTTCAAGCCTTATTTTACTGCACATGCTCCTCCTATAACACTTGAACTTAATTCTGAACTCCAATGGTCAACCAATAGAAACCCCCTTTTCTGTGTAATCAAAGAATGTCCTTTCAGCCAATATCTCGACTCTATGAATACTTCAACATCACTTCCATTGCTTCCATCTCCAAGAGGCAATGGTTGCAAAGTTGTCATTAAATAATAAAACAACCCCTCATATTAGCTTTTCATAATCTGTTTAGTTTCTATCATCGACTTGCAACTTTACAGACTACAAGATACAGGCTTAAAGGCTGCTCCGTAGCCCAGGAGCTCGAGGAAAGCCATCCCCATCGCGTAGAATAGCTGATATTCGGTAAAGTTTAATGAAAGACCATTGAAGTTCTCATAGATATAGTGTAGAAATAAGGTAAATCAGGTGTCATTCTGGGCGCCATCATTTTGCGATGGATCGAAATTCCTCCTCCAATAATACGTTGGTTAACTTCTTGTGCAACTTTGTTTCAAATAGAAACAAGTAGCTATGGTAGCCTAGTGGTCATGGAGGTAGATTTGCAACCGGTGGTTTTTGTCGAGTCTTGAATTTGAGTCCCTATGTTACTAAAGATCCATCATGTAACTGGGGTTGATTTACTTTTAATCTGTGGAGGCTGGTAGTCCCTTTGTTGGCATGGTATGGCAGTTTGAAGAAACAGGTGTTAGCTCAAGTGTCGTCCTTTTCATTCAACAGAGGTTCAAAATTACGATATCCGAAATCAATAGTCTTCGAGTTGCTTTTCAGTGTGACGTTAATAAACAATCATAATCAAACATAAACAAACAAGGACATTAATTATTTATCTTAAATTGTAAGAAATGCATTATACCTTTTGATACTGTTTTTCGTGAAGGAGGTTTTAATTTTAATAATAATGAAAAACTGATTAGTCGTTAGTGGATTAAAAAAAGAAATAAATAAAGTAATTTTTATTTTAAATCAAGCTTTTATTTAAAGATGCTTTAAAAGATATAAAGACAGTTTTTGGAAATGCAAAGTAATACTTAATGTAAAATTTAAGCTGTATCGGATAATAGAAAAAAGGTTAAAATTCGATTACAAACTGAAAACATATATACGAGCATAGAAAATAAATAAAAAAAAACTTTTAATAATGCAGAGACAGAGGTACCTTGACTTATGAACTGCTTTGAATACGAATTTGTATGGATATATATTATTTTCAAAATTTTCTTTTAGTCTCAAAATCCTGTATTAGTTTCGGAAAACTATCCGCCATACTTTTGTAATGTAGAGTATTACAGATTATTTACTGCGAGCAACAATGCTGAATTATTCATTATCGCTTATACTTTTTGCTATTTTAATTTTTAAAATACTCTTTACCAGACGACCGCTATCAATACATGAGGTTGCTTTTAATAGAACATAAGCTTTCAAAATTCATACATTCTCCTTTTTTTTTTAACGATTTATAAAAGCCATCTACTAACAATTATTACGTTATCATTGTTCTTGGGATGAAGGTTTTGTCTTGAAAATACATTATGATGATTATTGAAAATAGATTACAATGAAAAGATTTATCATTTATATTTTTCTTTCATAGAAAAATTACATTTATAGTGCTTATGTTAAATTTAATTATATAATTAATCGGTTGCTTTTTAATTTGAATATCTGAGCAGAATACCATTGTCTACTTTAATATTTTCTAGACTGCTTTAATTTTTGTATTTAATTCTGAAATTTGATTTTTATCATATAATCCTTTTCTCTCTTACTTTTTGTTGCCCAAACGAGACATTGTTTTTGTATTTCAGAGGTCAATATATTTTGAGAGTGTTATTGCAAAACTCATGATGAAATAAAGAATAAAGGAAGATTTGTGAAAAAATAATCCCATTCATTAGTAGTGAAATTTATTTAAGAAATTTAAGATAAACCATTCAAGATTGAGTTATTTTTATAGGTAATATAGGGCATTATTAGGCCTATGAAGGTAACAGAAAATTTTTTATAATCTAACAATGATTATATTGTTTGGAACGTCAATAAAAGTAATAATTTTCTAAAAAATAATGAAAGAATTATTTTTAGAAAATATGTGCATATAACATATTCGCACAGTTCAACTACATATAATAGTGAAAGTTTGCTTATAACTATTTAATACGAAAACAAAGGAACAGATTTATAAATGCATATTTTGAAAACTGATGAAGTATAAATAATTCCATATCCAAGTTTGCAATAAATTAACAGAATAATTGAATAGATAGTTGAAATTTATGCATGTAACTTTATTTAATTTGAATTATGTCCATAATTTTCGTTTCAATTCATTGGTAACTATTTACTTGCACATTCTCTGCTTCACACAAAAATATGTACTGTAGCTCCCAAACTTGAGTATACACTCCTCGATCATTTTTTTAAAAACAAATTTCTTAAAATATGTATTAAAATTTAATATTTATAGAATATATTAAATGAATGTGAAGAAATGTATCAAGTTAAAAAAGAAAAATTTGGAATCGTTAATATTTTTATTATATAAAAAGAAAAAGAAGAAAGAAATGTGAGAAAAATAATTATTAATTTATGTAAGAAAATATTTTATTTCATATCCGTTTGAACTCAGAATACATTCCTTATTGTGTACATTGATTTGAAAGGATTTGTGTTGTTTTTATCCAGAACAATTTTGACAATTTATTTTGTAATATTGTTTTCAAAAGGTCTTTGATCCTAATATTGTCGCGTGGATGTTGGAGCAAGCTTAATTGAATACATAATATACATCCGAATAACATGAGTAGCTACACTTGACTGGCAACTCTCTCAGACTAAGAAAACACGCTTTTATACAGGGCGTTTCGAAACTCATAGGCAAAGGCTTAAGGGGTGATAGAAAACATCTAAACAAGCAGATTTCACCGTACAATGCATTGGCGGAGATAGCAATAACGCGCAGAGATTTACCTACCTCAGCAATCAGAGCAACAGTTTTCCGAATTCGAATATTAGCTGTAGTTCTGTGTAGCTCGCTTTTAAGTCGAAAATATTTTTTTCTAGCCGGTATAAAATATTGGTATCTCAAGGAAGCAACAGTGTGACACTGATTCATTACAATAAATAAATCAAAGAAAAAAATAGGGATAACAAAACCACTATTTTTGTAGCGTGTAAACTTAATTTTGCGACCCTGAAATTAGAATATTCAACGTGAAAAAGTATTTCATTAAAATTTTATCGATTCGTATTACTTTTTTCTTAGTCTAATACATTTTGCAATGAACATTAATCGTTCCTACAAGTATTAAATGAATGTTTAGTTATTTTGTTTTTGGCCTTTCTGATAGAGAGTGAGAGATGTATATTTCATTTTGGAAGCCCCTGCATGTTTAAAAACATAACTATTTTGTTTATAGTAACAATTCACTTTTAAAAGTAAAAAGTATTTTTTTATTCAAAAATCGAATTATATTCCTTTTATAATATTTAAAACTTTTATTATTTTTTATTTAACGAAAAAAGGAGCAAAACCTTGATGTATAAGATAATAACCATTTCATTGCCAATGTTACATTTTTAATATAATATAAAATGAAACGAAGATAGAAAATAACTCTAGATCTTAATGAAAAAGTAAGGCAAAATATAAAGACATACAGCTAGTTATCAGACTCGCTTGAAAAGTAATGTTTAGATGGTCATATCTTTTTTATTTGTTACTCAATTCTTGCTATTCCTATTGTAAATGAAAGTTACACGCATTCTCTATGTAACACGTCATTCACTTTTACCATCTTTTTCTACGAACTCGTGGTAACGTTTAACTAGTGAGCCAATCTGTAGGAGAGGAATTCCAACGATTGTTTTCGACACCAAACTTTATTGGTAGTTTTTACCTCGTTGTTCGAGTGAAAGTGATATCCTTTAAGGTACTATTTCATTTTTGGGATGAAGGGAAGATCTCAAGAAAAAAGGTCGGATACAATGACATTTCGTAACTTTAAACCTCTCTCCATTTACATCGCCCTATCCTTCAGTTCTCAGTACATCAGAAACACCTGAGAACAAAGAAAACAGATGAATTACATTAGAGGATATAGGCAGATTTCAAGTACAATAAGAATGTTGAAATTCGTGTGAAAAATCAAGAAATTATTTCCATGGAGCCATTATATTTCATTCAAGCCTCGTATTTCAGCATGTTCATGGAATAATTCAAATATACAAAGGTACATATTGAGAGTTAGATATAAACATCATTCGACTTCATTGCATAGGGACTTTAAACCTCTTTCACCTACAAGACAAAAGAAGCTATTTTTATATATACATTTAATAATTTGCAAAAACAAAACATATCAAATTTCGAGCTACAAAACCAATAAAAAAGAAGTTTACTTTAAAAATTTTTAAGGCATGCAAATTTTTTTTTCTCCATAAATAATATTCATTCATTGAATTCAAACGCATTTTTCAATACTTTTTTTTTCTAAATTTCTGGTTACTTGATCGAAGTTCAAAATTACGAGGTTCGTTGCCAATAGTCCTCGCGTTGCTTCTCAGTGCCACGTTAATAAACAATCACTCACACTCACTCTAAAATTTCTGGATCTGGGATTAACTGATTTCTGAATCTGGTATTAACTACATAAATGATGATGATTAAATGAGCGGCCTGAGAGATACAAAGCGAGAGCTAGATCGAATTTAGTTTGCCAGTAGAGGCTCTATTGTAAATCGATTAATGGTATAGTACACGTTAAACTGATTGTAAAGATACTGTATCAATCTATTCAATTTTTACGTTATGTGTTCATTATGAAACATGTAAATTCTTATTTATATATTGATTTGAAAACTTTTGCAATTATTTTCATAACAGGAAAACAGAAAACCTTAAATTACAGATTTGACATTTGAAAGGTGCAAGAATTAATAAATAATGCATTAATTAAGATCTACGTTTTCATATTTTTAGAAAAGCAAAACTTGCATTCTTTCTAATTAATTATTATATTAAACATTGGAAATTTTACTAAATATTAATAAAACACAATAGTTAAAAAATACGACAAACCTAAACTAAAGCAACACCCTCTTGTATCGAAAGTCTAATTGACTTTAATTACTCTTTTTATTCGTGGAACATATCTTAAAAGGATATTCTAAGAAAAAGTTTTATGTCATTATTTTAAACTCATAAATTAGAAACATCAAGTACGTTTTCTATTAAGCAAATCCGAATTGTAATAAATATGCAACAAAGGTTAGTTCGTAATTTTATCTGTGAAATAAACCAACAAAAATATACTGATTAACTATAGAATCAACTAATTCTTATTTAATATTAGAAATTTACTAAATACAGTAATATATTCCAATGAGGGACACCCATCTGATCAGACATTGTATTCTTTAAATAGAAATGTTCCTTTATAAGAGATAAACATATATACCTTTCAAAGGGACCGGAAATAACAGAATTGTCCCTTAAATATAGGTGCCTTTATTCAGAGATGTCCTTTTCAAGAGTTGCTTTTTTATTAATGAAGTACAATATTTTTATTTTAAATAAACGTAGCAATCCTGAGCTAAAGTCACTTATTTTATTTCAAATTGATATAAAATATTTATTCTCTTTTATTCGTGTATACCCCCCCCTTACCCCCATATATATATATATATATATATATATATATATATATATATATATATATATATATGCGAATTTTCTAAGAAAACATTACTCCACACTTCTGAAAACTCACAAAATAGAAACATTAAGAATATTTCCCAATAAATTAATCCGAATGGTTATAACGATGAACAAAGGTTAGTTCGTAATTTTATCTATGAAATGAGCTTACACAAAACTGTACCTTCACGTACTGGCAAAGGAGAGCGCACACTTGTTGACCTCCCCTCCCCTATTCTTCAATACACCTCTGAAAGGAAAAGTTCCCAAAATACACTAAAAAGATCGCTTCATGCCGTTTCCCCTCCCTGTATCAGGTAAATCCTTTTTTTTCCTGGTCAGGATGAGCTACTGCTAATGAAGGTAACTCCGGAAAAGCTAAAGCCCTAACAGGAAATTAAAATTGATGACGGGAAGTCGACAGCGTTATGATATCGATTAGAAGTCGCGCAGATATTAGAGGATGACGCTGAAATAATAATAATAAAAAACACCCTTTTGATGCGGTGGTTGGAGGATAAATGGTGTAAGGTTTTAATCGGGATCGTTTTTTCTTTCCTAAATGTTTTCCCACATTATGAGTGTATTCTTTATTATGTTTTTTTTGAGGCTTTGTTCTTTAATAAAGTTTCTTCA
>BMAW01029087.1:315046-403519 GCA_019974015.1 Nephila pilipes | reverse complement strand
GTGTCTTCAGTAGTTTAGTGGTTAATGTGAATTATATGATTTTCATTTTAATAATATCTGAAAATGTTTTTAGGTGCCACAAGGGTTTTTTGAGTCTTATAAACAACATTTACGAAATATTGCCTCCTTCCCCACAAAAATGTCTTTTATCTCTTTGGTGTATTAGATATTGTACTTGATTACTATAATTAGGATTGATTTCAAATCTAAAAATTTCAAATGAATTGAATAGTTTTATCAAAATTCTATAAAACAAGCTAGTTTATAATGAAAAAAATATGAATAGTAAAAAGCTCTGTTCTCTTTTCTAGAATTTTTAAATATTTCTTGAAAAGTTCATTGTCTAGCCATTCATCAATGCGAATTCCTTGTTAAGTCACAATTAACTGAAAATTAAATCATTAAGCTCAATTTTACGAATATAAATTAGTGACGATTCTTTTGACAGAATATTCTTTCCTTCTTCAAGAGTTACTGCTAGAGTTAAGCTGTTTTTAAATTTACATATTGAATGAATGAAAATATTCATTGCGCTTTTATCTAGAAATGAATGAATTGAATTTTAAGTTCTTATATTATTTACAATTGGAAGAATTCACGCCGTCTATTATAAATATAGAATATTTTATATGTAAGGTAGCATAATTTTAAGAATAATTGCATTGTGAAAATAATCGAAAAATGAAAAAAAAAAAAGTATTTAATTGATTCAAAGAGGAATTAGATAGAACATGAAATACTTTTCCGGAAGCTACGAATATGAAGATTGTAAAAGAATTCACGCACTTAAGTTTATATGAATATTGAAACTTTAAAAACTGCTTTAAAATCATATTTTTAAAGTATAATTTGGATGAGTCAGAATAATTATGATAGCGTTGATAATAATAATGTTAACCAGAAGGCAAAAAAAAAGTTTTAATATTCTAAATTAAATTTTATCTAAGTTCTAAGTAAGGCACATGTGAAATTAGCTCAAAATATTTTTTGATGACAGATGGTGTTTCTAAGACGTTCATGATACCATTGTGCGCTGTCGTCTATAAAACGGCAACCAAATGAATTTGACATTGATTCTTAGGTTAGTTTTAATTGTTAACACTTCGAATTGCTGTTTGAATTGTGTATTAAGTAGCCCCGTTCACGAAAATCAGATTCATTACTATACACTGGGAATAAAGCAATAATCAGAAACCAAAGGAGGCGAAGTCAGTCTCATCATGTAGAAAAGCTGTGACAATGACTTTTTTCAGTTGCAAAGGGTGTCACACTCATGAACTCCTAGGATAAAGGAAACGTGATCACTAGACAATGTAACGGTAAGTTATCCATTCGTATTTTTTAACACCCCATTTCCCATTTCTAACACAGGTATTTTTTGAACCACCATCTTATTACTTTTTGTTTGAGGGTGGAGAGAAACCACAGGTGAGACATTGATATTATTCCTTTAGAATTAAAATTAATTAAATAATTGACAATATTTGAGATTAAAATATGTTTCATCGCCTCCCTGTATTGATAAAATGCCAAGGAATAAAATAAATTACGGATAGAAATCCTTAATGTATGCAAAAAAATGTATTCAATATTCACAACGAAATTTAATAATACATTTAAATAAAACTCTAAGAAAGTCTCCATCTTAATGGGAAATACCCCAAATTAATCTCTTAAGCCAAAACAGATCCAGTGTTTTTCTAACCAAAAAATGAAAAAGTAAATACATAAGATGATATTAAATTTTGCCATCCTTTATCGAGAAAAAAAAACAAGCACAATTCTCATTACATTAGATTAATTAAGTTAAGATTCTTTTTATTACTTCCATCTTTCTCTTTTTCTTAACCCCTTCGGAAGAAGTACATATTGATAAAGTAAGATAAAACCCCTTGCGACAATTTCCGAAAGTGGCGCAGAATAAAATCCTCAAAGTAAGTCCTATTCTCCAAAAAAGAGGCAAAAATCAACATTGTGTTGGCGCTCTTTCATGGCTTAACAACTTTCTTTTCAATAAAACTGGCGATTACAGAGTATTCCTTCTTTCACTCTAAAAGTTTCTTTCGCGATGTTTTGGAATTGTTCTTGAGAGATAGTGGGTGGATGGATTTTGTCTGGAATCAATCGAGCATTCCTACGTGTCGGTCTGGAAACCTGATTTGGGAAGAAACGTGAGAGAAATGCTGAGGAGGAAGGCTATATCTTTTCGAGAAGAAGTGTTTTCCTTTAAAATATAGAGTAGATATTCTTATAGTTGTTTAAGTAGACGAATTTTGTTAAATTACTTTTAGAGAATTTCAGAATTTATTCCATGTAATTTGTTATAATGTTTTGAATTTATTCCATGTATTTATATACCCCATGTATAATGTTTTGAAAGCTCAGAAGATTCATATAAGTATGATGTTTTCAGAGTTCTATACGTAAACTTTTACGGTAAATCCTTTTGACCAGTACAAAAAAGAAGACGAAAGGACAAAATTGTTTTTTACTGATAAAATGAGCTATTCAAATAAAAATTATGTAGTAAAATGTAAGTCTCGCAATAACCTGTAGTGAAGTTAGAATACCATAAAACCTGCCTTAAAAGTGCTCCAACAAACTAGAGCTTACATTTACATCCCTTTTAAGTGCTCTCAGGGAATTTACATTAGTTACATTTGACAAAAAGAAAGGTAAACGCACACAAAATTAATTGTTGCAAATTAAACTATTTTAAGATAAGTAACAATAATAAACTAGCATGTATTTGAAAATAAAGTTTTAATTCAATTTTTGTACATATGTGTTAATGCGTTAACTTTATGCAGAATATTAACTATTGTTTATGTATTATTAGTTAATATTCTAAGAATGCATGTACTTAATGCATACATATTTGTTAACTTAAAATGTTTATTATGCTGATGTTTTCTAGGGAGACAAATAATTTTGTTTCGCAATTTTATTTCAAACATTTTTTTGTGTATCATAATCATGTATAAAAGAAAAGATCTAAGACTTAGTTGCATTTTTTTTACAGGCAAAGGAGTACATACAAATAAAAAGAAAAGAAAAGTTAAGAACCTTAGCTCTGGGACGACAAAAATTTATAAAGTTGATTTTGTTTTCTTTTAATAAACTCATGTGAGGATAAAGGAAGTTTTTTTCATAAAATACATGCGATCTTTTTAGTGGATATTTAAAGCTTATTTTATAAAAAAAAATTAAATTAAAGGAAACTAAGAACGATACTAAATTTTCTTATTATTTCCTAATGAAATGTGTTTGTTACGATATCAAAGGATATTCTATTTGGTATATCAAATATATACGTGGTTTAAATTGTAATAAATGCATTCCTATTTTGATATTTAGTCTGAAAATATTCTTTAATAAGCATATATTTAAAAAAGAAGTTATATTAGAAAACAATTTTAGAAATTTGAAGCATTTCTTACACTTGTTAACAAAACGAATAATTGCATTAAAAACAAAATTAAAATTAGTATTTTATAAATCATCTTTGACTTGTTTTTGGTAATTTTTTGTATTATTTATAACATTATAGCTACTTTTCAAAAGTATTCCCTCTCTCTGCATTAATTTAAAAATTTGAATAAAATTAATTGCTTCTATGATCAAAGAATTTGTATTTATTGCTACAGATTGTACAGCTTGTGAAATAAAGTAATTACAAAGTGCTAGTTATAATAGTTTTCTGAAAAGTTTTGTTTAATATCCTTAGAATTATATTTATTGCTTACTAAAACTAATTAAAATGGTATATTTTTCTTAATTTTTTTTTGTCTAGAATTTTTATTCAAAATAGACTATTTTTATTCGAGTAACTAATTAAACAAAAGAAAAGACAAAACTTCAATTTGATATAAAAACGAAATAATTCAAAACTTATAATAAGAAAACATGGTAATTAACATCTAAATGAGTTTTTCTTTAAGAATTCTTTAAGATATACCAAAGACTAAATTATCTCCAGTTTAATTTAAATCGTCAGCCTTTAAAATTAAACTATTCCTTCCATAAGTTGATTAATTTCGCAGATTGTAACTTTTATTTCCTTTAGACTTATGTCCAGAAAAATTGGAGGCTATTCTATAGCTGTATTTTAATTTATTCATGAAGTAATGTAAAATAATTCTTGTTAAATTAAAGTTTTGAAATCAAGTTCAATGGTTGTAATTTTTTCCCCCTTAAATTAAATTTACAAAAGTTAAAGACTTTTGTCTCATGACTAAGTAATAATTTATTCATGAGGATGTATAAAATAAATTTCTTTTAAATATTTTGATCTAATTTTGATCGTGGAATCAATGAATTCATCAGAATATTTTAAATTATACCGTACAAAATTTTAATTAGCTATATTGGGGAGAGAAACGAAGAATATGATATCCATCAAGATAATGCAATAATAGAAGTATTGTTGTAAAATTTATTAAATATTCTCAAACTACGAATTTTAAGATTCAGTTAATTAACGTAGACAACAACATTAGTTTTTAATACCATTTCATCTAAATTATCTAACTGAATTTGAAGTATTTTTTCAAAAATTAAACTTTACTTTGGTGCTTATGTCTTTAACCTAGAAGTTATTTAATGATAAATAATCAAAATATTCAATAATAAATGGCGATAAAATAATTAAAATAATAACATACATCTAATCAAATTAATTTTTATGAAGGTGCGAAAAATAAATAAATATGTATTTACACTCTAGAAACATAATTTAGAAGTAAAATGTCTGCAAAAAAAGTTTGGAACATTTGGACCTTTCCTAAAATTAAATATGGATGATATTTTAAAAGATATATTAAATGCAGTGTTGATAAATATATTATCTAAAGAATATTTATAATTAATTTAACAATAAGAAATATGAGTCTACTCCCATTAATCACTGTTAAATAATAATTAATTTTTAATCATATTTTTAATAATATCCCTTTTTCGTCGTTATTGCTCAAAATGAATTCTACAGGATTAAATTCAACATTAGATAAATACAAAAACGTAATATTTATAAGCTAGATAAAAATTAAAGAATATGTGTTGACTTCGAGTAATCGCAATAGAATAACAAAAAAAAAAAAAAAAAAAAAAAACTTAATAACTTCTTGAAACCTATAAAATATCCTATATTCTTAATATTCGAAACGATTAAATATTGTAATAACAAATATAGCTTTAAAATATTTGCGAATACCAATGACAGTAAAAAATAAGGATACGACTTATAAGACAAATATAAAAAAAGAAAAACCTCTTAACTTCTATCCAATTTCATGAAATATCTTCCAGCATTCTCTATGCGCAAGTTATGTTCAAAACGATTGAAAACATTAATAACAAATATAGCCTAAGAATATTTATTTAAAAATATTTACTTATAATAAAAATATATGGTACAAGAGCTTAAATGGAATGGGACGAAACATCTTCCTACATATTTTCTCAACTCACAAAGTATATTCAAAAGTATTAGATGCAATAATAATAAATATAATATCCAGCTTATGAATACTGTAAGAATAATATACTTGTTTCTATATATACAATATAAATACTATTCTCACGATATAAATACAATATCAAACAAAGTCACTATAAACATAACTTTAACATAATGTAAACAATAAGTTAATAACTTTACAGGAAAGGAGGAAATACTTTCTCATCCTCAGTGAACAATGTTTGTTACCTGCAACAGTGACAAATGCAACTTTCAAAAAATATATAAAAATGCGAATATAATAAAATATATATATCTAGATATACACACATAATTAACATTACAGGAGATTAACAAGTAAAAAGTAAACAATATTTTTAATAACGCTAAGTACAATAAGTAAGATCTCAGTTTCAATGAGCAATATTTGTTCCAATGTATTAAATATCCAATTACAAATAATAATAAATACCAAAAGTGCGAGTAAAAATTGACATCCTAAAAACATATGTGAATTAGAATATAATAAAAATATATGTTATCATACGCACGATAAACACAATACAACCCAAAAAGTAACTATACACATTTAATAACTTAAGAAGATAGGAAATCTCCCCTCATTCTCAACGAGCCATGTTTTTTTCATTCAATTAAATGTAATGAAGACAAATGCAGCGTTCAGAGAACATATATAAATGGGGATATAACAAAAAATATGCTTCTCTACACCTAATAAACACTACAACGAATAGATATTCAATAAATACAACACAAACAAATATAGTAATCAATATAATTTAATTTTTTATTAACTTTAAGGAACAATGACATGCGTTTCCCCCCCCCAATCCGATTACATAAAATAAAGATAAATGTAGTGCTTAAGAAGATATACACATGTAAATATAATAAAAAAATTACACAATAAACACTCAATGAATATAACACAAAACAAAAAGTAAACAATACTTTAATAACTTTGCGGGAGCTATAAAGATCTCCACTGCGGGGGGAACATTCCTCATTCTCACTGAGGAATGTTTCCCCCTCCCCCATTCGATTGAAAGTAATAAAGACAAATGCAACGCTCAAGAAGATAAATACATGTAAATATAATAAAAAAATATGCATAAATATAAAAAAATATTCACAATAAACACTCAATAAATATAACACAAAACAAAAGTAAACAATACTTTAATAACATTGTGGGAGCTATAAAGATCCCCTCATTCTCGTTGAGGAATGTTCCCCTCCATTCGATTGAATGTAATTAAGACAAATGCAACGTTCAGGGAGCTTTTACAAAATCGAAGGTATTAAGAAATAAGGATTAAAAAGCTATATGCAAAGTTTTGCAAAGAACAGATTTAACCCCATTAGATGCGATTTTATTTTTATAATTATTATTAAATTACGCAATTAAATATAAAAATTAGAGTAAACGATGAAATATCGAGAAAGGGACAATAGTAAACTTTTCCGATATTAAAATGAAAGGAAAGATAAACTATTAAACTGAATATATTTAAGCCAAATGTAATTAAAACGGAAGCAAACGATAAAAAATTGAAGTGACCAGATACGCCAAAAGTGATTCACTTGAAACAATAGCCCCTTAGGTGGCTAATAATTGTAAATCAATATTAAAAACATTCCAAGAAGGAAGCTGAACTAAAAAGACAAAGTTTGAAATTCTTGAAATAAAAAAAAAAAAAAAAAAGAAAAAAGGCTGTCTTAAAATTTCGAATAATGTTGTTCATTTTCAGCCATATCTTGGTTCCAGCTTACATAATGATTTAAGATAATACATAATTCAATATGTAAATAAAATACTTAATTTTTATATTTGTTTCACTTCAATCCAATAAAAAAAATTAGGGGAAGTTTATTGCGACATACTTTTGAAATAGTGATCATTAGTTGTGAAAGCAGGTATCAGAAATATTCCGCATATATTTTATTTCAATCCAATAAAAAATTCAGGAGAAATTTATGATGACGTGTTTTGGAAAATTAAGTTCGTTACTGGTGAAAGCAGACATAAAAAATATACACAAATACAAGATAAATTTTTGAAAAGTGGTCCGGCAAGACATTTATAGGGTATAGATATTATACCCCTTGGGTGCTTAATATACTCTGGTCTATGTACAATAAATACAATATAAATACACTAGTACAGATCCCTTCTTTCTTACAGGGAAATGTTTCCCCCCATTAAATGTTACAAATATAAATTAAATATCCCCCCCATTATATTCCATTAAATGTTATAAAGACAAATGAAACATTAAGAGAACATAAGCAAATGTGGATATAACAAAAAATATATTTTCACTAATAGCTTCTGTAATAAAAATAAAAATAGCGTCTGCACTCACAATAAATACTAGAACAAATAGATATTCAATAAGCATAGACAAAAGAGTAAACAATATTAATTAATTTAATTATTTTAATAATTTTAAGGAGCCTTTGATATATGCCTTTATTTTCAATGAACAATGTGTTTTACATTTGATTAAATGTAATAATAAAGACAAAAGCAACGTTCAGAGAGTTTTCACAAAAACGAAGATAATAAAAAATATACTATGATCTGTACTCAATAAGTCCAGTATGAAGATATACTAGAACAAAACCTTTTTAGTTACGTCAGTAACCCATGGAATACCATCCTGCATCCTCATTGGGCAAAGTATGTTTGAATCGATTACGTAAAGTGCATGTTCGGTGTTTTGATAGTCCTTTCCTAACAATGGTACCGCGGCCTCATGCAGTGCATCCCAGTGGGAAAGTTTCGCCTGCTCCAGTTGTTCCATAACAGGAGGGGAAAGTCACATGGTTTAAGGCTACGAGAGAAGGCGGATGTGTCATAACTTCGATTTCCAAATCGTCAATTGCTTGTTGGGTTATCATCGTACCGTATATTGGAATTCTCGCCTTCTGTCAGTGGCGTGTCCGCGATATGTGCAATTATAATGTAAAATATGATTTAACGTCATTGTGAAAACTAAACTGAACATACTTCGATTAACTTTGAAGTTGTATTCTCTAGACATTGTTGATAGGGTTGCGTTGGGGCCTAGGATTTAGTACGTGCTATTGGGTAGATTTCCTTCTGTTAAGTTTCGCAGAAATGCATCTTAATGTGCTGTTAAATATATATTCGATTCCTTCAATAACTATACATAAATATAGAGTTTATCGTTTGTGAATTGTAAATAAAATTATCTATATGTAAGTTGTACATGAACATTTATTTTGAATTTATTACTCACTATATGTAAGTTGTACATGAACATTTATTTGAATTTATTACTCACTATATGTAAGTTGTACATATTTTGAATTTATTACTCACTATTAAAAATTTCCATTTGTTTACTTAAGACTAAACTCATAGATCTGTATATGGGTAAACATTCACATTATTCAAAAATTACTTATGAAATTTAATTCATTAGTTGTAAATCAAATAAAATTATTCGTGAGTATTTTGTGCATACATTTTATTTTGTACTTGCTAATTGCAATCGTACATTTCCTTCTGTTTAGTTTTGCAGAAATGGAATTTAATATGGTTAAATATATATCCGTCTTATTTGATGACGATGCTCACAAAATGAAATTAATTATTTTTTAAAAAAATATAAAATTATTCATATGTATATTGTACATGAAAATTTATTTTGGAATTATAAGAATCTATCCCATTTCTTTCATCTTATCTCACATTTAAACCTAAATTGTTTTGATTTCACCTAAGGCACCTCTTTTTCGGAATTTGTGGGAAAGCATCATTCTGATCTTATTATCTTATAGTTAAAATGAGGAAAGAATAACAATCCATTTGCACTCAGATAAATAGAATTTTGCGTCACTTTCTATTTGCCTACCTGCGCTTACAGAATTTAAAATTCCATTTAGATTATTAAATGTGATATGCAAGGCGCTATCTTGGATCAAAAGAAAGTTTCTTCTTGTATGTTGAGGAAATTTCTAATATATTGAAGGAAGTTTTCTCTTTTGACAAGTTTGATTTTCCATTTTTTTTTATATTTGTACGGAACGATTCTTATGATTATCATACTGTTTGCCACGATTAAAATATGACAGAAATAAATTCTGCGTAGAAAGAATAAACTCTTTCAATAGATGGTTATTTTTTTTATGGAAGCAAATCTTTTGAACTGAAGAACAAAAATAATTTTTAAGAAAAGAAGAAATTAAAGAATAACCTTAAAAACTCTGAAAATTGCTTTAAATAATAAAATAGGATTAGCTATAATGCATATGAATGAACTAAAGATATATATAAAAACATAAAGGTTAAATATTGAATCTTAAGTTGCATCCATATTTGAATGCAATGTACAGTTGCTACTCATTACCAAAGCGCTTAAAAGCACGCAAGCTCGTATATTGTATATAAAATGTATTAAAGTAGTAGGAATTGTGTGTGCTCGCTTCGTTCATATTCGTTGTTACATTGAAATGACTATTAAGATTTGAATGCGCATATGAATGCATTCATCCATACTTATCACAAATGTATTTAAGTCTGGAATTGGTCAAGATTCTTGAAAGTTTGTATGTAAAAATCTTCTAAGAAAAATGAGTTCAAAGAATGATAAAAGTTTGTATAAATAAAAAGGAGTAAAGGATCTAAGCAGGAAAAAAAAAATCTATGATGTAATTGTTTGTTAACGTCACACTGAGAAGCAACATGAGGGCTATTGGTCACAGACCTTGAAATTTTGAACTTCGGTTAAGTGACGAGGATGACACCTGAGCTAGCATCTCCCTTTCAAACTTTTAAATCGCAACAATGGGTGTACTTGGGAGCTCGACAGATTTAATGTGCATAAGCCCTGCTACACGGTGGTCCTGAGTGGCATTAGGACTCGAAACTATGACTCTACGAAAACAAGACCAGCCTCAAGTCTGCGACCCTGACTTGTAGGCTACCGCAGCTGAAAAATTACAACGATTGTAATAAAATGTATAATAATGTATGCAAACAAAAATTTAAAGACGGAATATACTTAATGTTTAATGATGGAAGTTAAATATTCAAGTTCCTTTTTCATAAATTTTACACATAATTTAAAAAATCATTAGAATATATCTACTTCATTTATCATTTCCTGCTTGATGCATCATTGAAAGCGGTAAATATATTGATTTTCAGAGATTAGAACTTTAAACTGTAATTATAAAAATGTATTATAATTTTAATTAAATATTTCAAATTAAAAATTAAGTAACATATGAAATAAATTAGTAACAATTAATTGTAGTCAAAATATGGACTTTAATTTTCGTACCCAGAATGGGTTCATTACACATATTTCTAATATTTATTTCGTGATAGTTCCTATGGGTCTTAATTAAAACATCTTATATTTTAAGTATTTGTCTCTGAACTAGATAAATTTAAAATTTTTTTTTTCAGACTTTTAGAATTTTTTTCCTTAATAAAAGAAGAAAATGATATTTTACCCGAATAGATCGAACCAATCCATATCACTTATATGCGTATAGAAATGCATATAAAAATAAATTTAGTACTTTTGGATGGTCTACATTTCAAATAATTCTCGATAGAGGCTATACATTATAGAAAATATTTTCCTCATTATTTGGTTTTCAATCGGACAACACTCGTTAAAGTTTTTGGCGAGGTAGAACAGAAACCAGATACATAATTTTAGATTTTATGATACTAAAGTTATCGTAGGTACTAGTGATAAATTAGCTGCCCCATATATATATGCAATGGGGAATCAGGCAATTATCAAAATATTTATTCTATAATATAGCTGGTTTGTTTTCTACAAATGCGTCTGTTGCTTTTATGTTTATAATTTTTTCTTACAATCAAAATAGGTTATACAAAATATGCCTTTTTCTGAAGGAACTTTAAAAATAGCTGACTAAACCTCACAAAAATAATAGTTCCCAGGAACAATCCCAGTAACAACAAAGAGGAAAAAGCCCATTTCAGCAGTTGTAAAAACAGAAAGTATCAGAACATCTGAAAAAAGTAGTTGCAAAGAATGTGGTTCAAAGAGAGAACGACAACGAGGGGTGCTTCATGTTTAGCTTTTCTTTGCCAAAAGCAGGTAAATGTGTATTGCAAATCTTGTTTGTCATTAAAAATGTATCAAGAACCATACATGTTAAGCAAAATAAATTTGCAATAAACATTCTATTTCTTCTTGAGCTTTTAAAATTTAAAACCACTTATTCGAGCAAAATATCGGATGGTTAGAAGGGTAGAGAAGCAAGACAAAAGGTGAGGAGGATTATAAAGGACATAAAGATTTTATCTATTTAATAAAAACAAAACAGATAAATAAATATATATAAAATATTTATTATGGCCTTGAATAAATAAAGCGAAAATGGGCCAGATCGATCCGTATGGGCAAAAAGTTATTTTTTTTAAACGGTACAAAGATTAAAAATTAATCTCATATTGAATTATTGAGTCGATGGATAATTATAAGAAAATTTTTGACATAATTAACCAAACGAGAAGGTTCTCATTATTTGTAATGATGGAATATAGGTCATAGCCTCCTGAATTTGAAAGTATTATCAATCAAAATAAGCACACTAATTGTCTTTGCACATGAAAATTTTACTTTTAAATTGTAACGTGCTCAATCCTTATAGACAAACACAATTATAAACACAATATTTAGATTAATTATTCAAGTCTGTGTACCTTTTCTTTGTTAAATATTTGGTTGTGACTAACTTAAAAATTAAATCGACGGGGAAAATTATTAAATCGATGGGTAGTTGTGATAAATTATACTTTGAAAAGAATTATCATATAATTAAATGAATGGAAACTAACACACGTTGCTTGAATCGATACAACTAAGCTGGCTAATTTCTCTCCTCTACCAAATACATTGCGCCACTATTCCGTTGAGCTAAAACCATTTATGCAAAGCGCATCTCCCATTAGCAGGCACCTGATTGATCACTAGCGCTGCATGTCTCTTTGTTCGTCTGTTGCAGTTGCAGACCTATTCACACGATATGGAATAAAAGAGACAACTGTTACAGGGAGGGAATGGGATCATTTTGAGCAAAAAAAAAAGATTCAAAGAAAATTATGCGTTTATTTTTAATGTTCTGCATTGAGGAAGGAAAAGGGAAAAAATATGGTAAAGTTATAAAGTTATGGCTCTTTTGAACTGAATTTATCTATTTGGGGAAGACGAATAAAAAATTTTAAGCTTATTCGTGTATTGTTATAGGATGAAGAATTATTTTTTTGTCACATGATGTGTGTTTCTATATTGTTTGTTACGTTTTGTGCATTGTTTATATTTTTATGCTAGAAGATTGTGAAAAAATTAAAATGGAGAAGCTGTTCTGGAAAGAAAAATTAAATTTTTTTTTGTCAGAATTTTATGTTTTCTTGTTTAATTCTTTGCGGACGAGATAATCATGAGTAGTTATTATTATTATAATTTTCAGATTTTTTATTAAATAAAAAATATCTAAGAATACTGTTTTATCACTTTCAAATTTTTCGACAGTATACAGAAAATTTTCTGTCCAAAACGGTAAATTTTTTCTAAATTCAAGAGTAAGTCTTGTGTATGGCTAGAATTTAAATATGGATGATGTTGACTGTATTTGCAGTTATCACTAAAAAGGGAAGACTCCTCCTACATTTTATTACTGCAAATAGTAATAGATGCACGTATATTAAGCAGTGCATGCATTTCAACGATAACTTTTAAAACAATATGCTTTTTATTAATTCAGTCCATAGACATGAAAATTTCTTCAAAAAATTTCGATACTTAAAGGGGTTGGATAATCATTTGAATTGATACAAAAATATTTTAAGTAATATTATTAGTCCGATGGATTCAAATGATCTTTTTGGATTTCATAAAATAGTCAGTCACGTGGAAAAAAAATTAACTTCGAAATTGCTAATAACTTTCTCATGTCACTGTGAAGCGAAATTAATTAATTTTTTGAATATATTTCTTGAAACATTTTTTATTATTAATCATTCAGAAATTCATTCACAAATAATTTGATTTTTTAACAATAATTGTTTGCTTAAAATAAATTCATAAGTGTTTTTATTAAAAGAAAATAATGTATTAAAGAGAGAGAATATAAGTTATATTTAATTTTCTCTTTTGTGTTATTCTTATTGAAAAAAAGAATTTTAGAATAAATTACTTTGATTTATACATTTCAAGAAGGACCGTGGCAACAGAGTGGTCATATTCGTAGCCGGCGTTTCTGTCGAGTCGTGGGTTAGAGTCATCCTGCCATTAAATACCTACCTTTTTGAGGGTCTATGCATGTTAAATCTGTCAAGGCTCCAAGTCATCACATTGGAGTGGTGAGGTAGTTGGGAAAATAGGGTGTTAGTGCAGGTATTGTCCTTATCCCTTGATCGAAGTTCAAAATTACGAGCTCCATCGCTTACTGCCGCCGTTGCTTTTTGGTACGACGTTGATAATCAATCAATGCATTTTCAGAATAATACTATAATATTTTGCACTGCAACATACATGAATTATTAAAGTAGCACATTTTGGATGATAATGAAGAATTACTGTAGTCCAACATTTCAGACTACAGCAACATAAAAAATAGCGTGAACAGAATTACGTGCTTTCTCCAAGTCAGTCAAAACATCATTCTTTGAAGATATCTTTACTCAAGCATCATTGATTCTGTTTGTGTAATCAAAATGAATGGATCCTATTCGAAAAATTCTGACAATAGTGATAATTATCCAAATAGGTTAACTTTGATTGCTGCCTCTCCTAGTTATCGTCGTCATTTTACGTTGAATTGTCATCTTCAACGATACCTAGTTCATCATTACACACTGGAAATCAGGCAACAATCAAAACAATGGGTTACTTCCAGTGAATCTGGCATTAAAGAAGTCGATGTCGATCTCAGCGGTTGGAAAAGATATGAGGACCAGTTTTGGGGATGCGGAGGGCGTCATACACACAGACTTCGTAGAAAAAGGAAAACACAAACAGTGGACAATATTATAGAGAATTATCACATTCCCATTACACGAATACATTTTTAAACCGGTCTCGTATAGATACATATTATCATTTATACAATTTTATTAAAAAATTTCTTTTTGAATCATCTTGTGTATGAGAGATTATTATAAACATTTTCATTCTGAACTTTCCCCAATGTAGAGTTCATCAGTCACTATTTGATATAAAAGATAATCTGGAATGATTTTCATAAATACATGTGTCTAACAGAATAATATAAAAATATTTAGTACACATATCCTTTAATAGTAGTAATTGACGATACATAATATTCACATAAACGGATAACTCTCCTTTAAGACACGATGAAAGCATTAATCTCATGATTACTTACTTTGGAATAATTCAGTATGTTAAACATATAATGGTTAAATATATGCTCCCTTTACTGTTTTAAAATTGGTTTCAAATATATTAAATCAAGTTTTATTATATGCAAGAGAAAATCCCACTTAACCCACTTTAATACCCTTTTTGTTCACACAAGCACCCCGTCCTCAATGCACCCAATCCAGTTACAGATTTCCCCAACCATAAATCGTCCAAAATCCTCACTGCACAATTGCCAATGTACCATTTCAACACTGGTAAGGATTTATTCTCTGTCTGTTATACCATCAATCATCATTCAAAAGTCTCATTTCATTCAAGAAGCATTATGCAAATCTCTCAACCCACCCTCACTGCAGCAGTCTGTGACCCCGCATTCGTGGAAATAAAGTCTAGCATATATTTAAATACGCTCTTCCGAACGCCTTTTCCGGCCGTGGCATTCATTCACGATGAAAAGCGTAGTTCGTAAGTGGAATAGCTAAAATAGCGTGTGCGCCCCGGAGGCCAGAAACTGTTATCCGCGCAGTAAGTGGACTTTCGGCTCATTGCATTCAATTTCTGCAGCTTACTGTGCAGTTTAAAGAAGCTGAAGCAGCGGAGAGAGCATTATTTGGGAAATATTTTGAAATAGCGGTAAAAGAGGTGGAAGGAATGACAGCTATTAGGATTAAAGTTTGGGGGCTATTAGGGAAATCAATGGATGCATGGCGGGATGAAAAATGTGAAAGGCTCGTGTTTTCGTGTAGAGGGATTTTCTTTTTTTTGTCGGTAAGTGGTAATGTGGATGATGGCAAAAAAGGGGTTGTTAATCATATGGGAGGGATGCGGAATGTTCGCTGACTTTAAAATAGTCTGATTTAAGTAGTGTTGATAGAGAAAAAAGTACATTTAAAAGAAGAGATGGGAAATAAAATTTCAGTTTTGATTTATTTTACATTCTTTAAGGTAAGAGAGACGCCCACGACACTAAAAAAACGAGATTATTATTATTTTTAATTTTGTGAAATTATTTTGTATTATTTTACTCACTGGTTAAAATTAATATCAATGAAAGTCATATTTTAACATTGAAATACCTATACATTTATGCATCAGTTTATACAAAGAAAATCAGATTTGTAAATATAAATAATTATGTATGAGCAGTTGCTAATCAATAACTGCATTTATATTTGTAAGTCATGTATTTACTTTTAGATACAGCTTGAATAAAATCCACTGCGTGTATAACTTTGAAAATTGACAAAGATATAGCCTTCTATTCCCTGAATATAATTATAATTTCCAAAATTGAATTTTTTTCGAATTTTATGATTCAAATTTCCCATAATTTTTATAAAACAATTAAGTAACACTTAAAACTAACAATTAAGTACTTACTAGTATTCCTGAGCTGGAACCCCTTTTCCTAGCTTCCACACTACCCCAAGGCCACACACTAACTAAAAATGGGGAATACAAATTTGAAGTTTTGGATAGAAGGTTCTCAGACGTATTCTCGGAGGCGTCAAAGAAAATGGCCTTTGGCGAAGACGTTTTAATTCTGAAGTTTATAGAATTTTTATTGAGCCTGACATCATTAAATGTATTAAAGTAAAACGAATGAACTAGGCTTCTCATATCGTAAGAATAGATGGAAAAAAACCCATTAAAGAAGATTTTTTTCGTAAAGCCCTTTACTAGTCAGAAAAGAGAAAGAACAAAACTACGGTGGTTTGATTCTGTTGGTTCGGATTTTTAGATGATTGGGGGGGACTAAGGCAAAATGCAACCTATCTCCGAGGAATCTTCAAAATGCCTTGGTCTACCTGGGCTATTTAGTTAAATATGATGATAATATAATTTTAGTATGATGAATTTTGAAGATACAAAACATGAATAGTGGCCGCTAATTAATATTTTAAACATGTCCTAAGTTATAGTCTACGTGTGTGAAGTATTTATCAAATGCCACACTTACATTAATCATGTACGATTAACACGAAATCAGTGTAATATAGTTTTGGAAATTTAAAGTCCTTGTACAACCTAAAATTTGAAATTAGATAATGATGCTTTTCTTTCCTTTATCTGCTGCACTTTATGCACTTTACACACTTTAACTGCAGTTTTTAAAGCTTCATTATGCATTACTATTTTTATTAATGAACATGCTTTCAGTAAAGGTACTTTCATACTTCTCTAAAAATATGTGAAATAAAGTATTCATGTTACTCGATAATTTTGTAAACAGCTGGGATGAATAGAAAACTTATAGATTCTATAGAAAGTGTGACGTGTATATAAAAAAAATATAAGATCCAATCTTTATACAAAGTAAAATAAGGAAAGTGTGTTTTTTCAAAAAAGGTTTAGCATATTTTTCTTAAGCGTTGTACTGGCTCCCAAGGCAACACACAAAATTTTCAATTTTATTTTTACACACTGTAAAATTTTTCAAAGTTTGAATATGGAAATAAAAAGTACAAAACATAATGTTATGAATTTCTTTTAAAGCTAGAAAATAAAACGCTAATTTTCTTATCAACAGGTTGCTATGAGGTAGAATAGGGATGCGATTTCAGATTGCATTTCTTTTCTTTTTTTATACTCAATTAATACATATTTTGAGGCTTAGTTTAGCAAAAACACCTCACTACCTTTTGATCACTATCCTTAAATTAAGCGGAAGCGACAGAGTGGATGAATATTACTTACACGGCGACCCCATTTAATCAACAAATTCGATTGTGGTGTTTCTTACACTCTGATGTAAATTTCGATTAAAACGTTGCTGTGATCCGTGAGAAAGATCAAGCAACTTTTTACGGCACAAGAACTTTGAGGCTAAGTTCAATACTTGACTCTGAAATCCAATATCTTCTTTACCAAAACATACCCGAACATCTATTCCAGTCATGGTTGCGAGGGACCAATAACTGAAACAAAATTTTCATCTATCCAACTAATTGAAAAGACTGTGTCCGTGGTTTTGAAGTGGCATTGTCAAATTCCTATTGCACAAATAATTTGAGGTATATCTCATAGTAAGTCTATAGAACCTAAAGGGAATTGTGAGATGGTACAATTAAAAATGATTTACAATTAATTTTGGTTCCGATTTTGGTTACTTTGGTTCCATTGTGCTTAATTAATACGAATAAGGTCAATACTAACAGCATTGTAAGTGGTTCAGAATAATTCCAAATAAATAAGGCGATTAGTTAAATAAGAATGAACAAAATGTTTTTTTGGAAGTGAGAACTTATTTTACAAAGAATTTACATCGTCCCTCTCACACATTCTTAAAAAGAATCTTGTTTTTACATTATAAGCTCTAAAAAAGAGGGAAAGAAAATTTTACAGATTCTCATCGTTTTCAGCTACTACCTGACGCGATTATCACTCATGGCTAACTTTTGTCGACAAAGAACATTCGCAAACAGACTGCGTATTTTTTTTTTTTTTTTTTTTTTTTTTTGTCAACATCTAAAACACGAAACCTCAGTGGGTGACCTCCAAGTATATTGGAGAAAATACACTGATTTTCAAAAGGTAAGCATCAAATTGTCTGTTGATTGATCTGTATGCCGATTTATCGGGGTATTATACGCTCTTCTACCGCGCAGTCATTGGATTAAAAATCAGAGGAGGTCTAAATCAGTGGAGGTTAGTGGAGTTTAAGCACACTATATCTTCCCTATTGCGTACGGAAAGCGACATATATGCAGGGGATAATGTTTTTGTGTATAGAAGAGTATCATAAGGTGAGCACACTGATCTGCTTATGTTACCACTTGGAACTCTTAATGCTCAAAGATTTTTTAGTTTAGTTAAGTTTTTATTAAAGTCGCACTAGAAGCAACACGAGGGCTATTGGCGACGGACCTCGTAATTTTGAACCACGGTCAAGTGACGAGGACGACACCTGAGCTGGCACCAACTCTCCTAACATCCACACCACGCCAACGGGATGACTTTGGGCCCCGAACAGATTTAACGTGCATCAGCCCCGGCTACACGGCGGGTCTTTGGCAGCCAAGGATCGAACCCGCAAGTGAATGAAAAACTCCAGCCGCGAGTCCACGACCTTGACCACAAGGCTACCGCTGCCCATGCTCAAAGATACAGAAACGACTTACTGGATCCTATTGTTTGTCCATATGCTGGCACAATTGGTGATTCTCTTATATGGCAAACAGATAATGTCAGAATTGAGGTTTTACTGCACTTCGTTTTAAATTTTGATCTTTTTAAATTAATGTGTTATTTTTTAACAGTAATTTAAATGTTCTTATCTCAATAGAGGAACTGCGCTAATTAAACTGTTTTGTTCATAAATTTTAAACTTCACTTACTATAAAATGCATCGTAATTTTGGTATAAATAGTTATATAGCTATTTAACTAATATAATTAAGAAGATCAAAATTACATATAACTAACTTATTTTAAATACTACAGAAAACAAATAGCTCCTAAAATATGTTATTTGATTGATTTAAAACTATGAGTTAAAAATAACTAATTTATCAGCTTTTTAAAATATAACAGAAAATGAAACTGCATTTGATAAACTTAATAATTTTTCTTTGCATCGTTGGAGAACCGAAGCTAATGCAAAGGTAAGATATCCAGCTACCATGCGCTAATCATAGATTTGGTCTTCTGATTTTCTTTTTGTGGCCTCGGTAGCCTAGTTGTATTGGTCGTGGACGGTATTGTTTCGGTCGTGTCGTGGGTTTGAGTTTTGCTGCCTCTAAGGACACGCAGGGGGGGGGGATGTATGTTAAATCTATTGCAGCTCCTGTTCTGGTAGGAGTAGTGGGGAAGTATGGAGAAAGAGAGATGCCAAAATAGAGGTCCTCGTCACTTGACTGGGATTCAAAATTAAGAGACATATCGCCAATAGCCCTCATGCTGCTTCTCGTAGCCATGATAGCTTAGTGGTCATGGTCATCGATTCATAGCCGGCGTTATTTTCGTCAAGTCGTGGGTCCGAGCTTTGATACCACTAAAGAACCACCGTACTGCAGAGTTGAAGCACGTTAATTCTGGTATAGATCCCAAGTTCTGCTGTTGTGGGGGCTTAGAATGTTTGCAGAGGTAGGTGTCAGCTAAAGTGTTGTTCTCGTCCCTTCATCGAAGTTTAAAATTTCGAGATTCATCGTCAATAGTCTTCGTGTTGGTTCTCAGTTCGGCGTTAATATGCAATTACCTTCGCAATCATGTTACTTCTAAGTGGACTGTTAAGTAACAATCGATGAAAAAATCAACATAGTATTTCCTTAAAATGAACAGATTTCCATAATTATCAGACAATGTATACTTAAATAATTATGCTCCAGACTTTACATAAAATATATAAGTGTGTGTGTCGCGCGAAATAAAATAAATTAAATCCTAGAATTTTTAACAACTGAATAACAAATAGGTATTAATTGAGTTCTTTTATATATAAAGGTTCAAGAGTGAAAAATTAATATTAATACTTATGCAAGAACTGATTCTAAGAAGAAAAAGTTGAAAATATAATTAAAATTATAATATGGAATTAATTCAGATTATTTTTATGATTTATAAAGATATTTATTTAGAACATATGTGGAATAGAATATGTTTTGATAAAAAAAGGCAAACTTCATGTACAAAATGCGCAATTATGAATTTATTTTTATTACTTTCAAATTGTGATATATGAAACGCTTTTAAGAATTTAACTCACTGAAATATTTTAGTTTTCACTAATTTATTATTTCGTGTTTGTCCTCTTTTCGAATGGCGATGCACTTTAATTAGTTCTCAGGAGAGTCATGAAGTTAATTAATTGAACGTCTCTTTCATTTTATTAGATAATTAAATGTTTATACTTCATGATAGAATAAAAACGAGAATTAATTAAAATGCGAATCTTCATGACAAAGCTCTTTAGTTGCAGAATTTAAATTCATTTATTTTATACCTTTAAGTGTATTTAATAATTCCTGCAATAAGTATGCCTTATGCTAACGTAACCTTCTGTTGATTATTAATATATAGTTGCAATAAAAATTACTCTGTACATGAAGTGGTAATTGAATAACTTGATACTTGTTTTTATATAAGTATCTCCTTTCAAGCTAATCAAATATTATTAACTGCCAGAGAGAGAGAGAGAGAGAGACTGGAGAGGAGAGAAAGAGTGCTGAAATATCTGTTAGTTTATTGAGAACTGCAAGGAATTTACTCAAAAAAGGAAAAAAAAAATTAGCACATTTGTGTTTTGGTATTTCTTAAAATTTTTAATTAGATTTTATTTAGCAAGGCAGATGTCAAATAGTCATTTGGAATTCGCAAATATGTTGTTAATCTTATAGAATAAGTAAAAAATTTTCTCAAATTTAAGTCATAGTATTTAACGGAATGCTGCATAATGCACATAAAGAGTACATAATATTAAGGCTCATATAACTTATCTCCTTTCTTTTGAATTTAATAAAAAAAGTATTTTTAAATAACCGAAAACTTGCTTTAGAATGATCTAAAACACACACTAAAATATTTCTGAAAAAAAAAGTAAAAAAATGAAATATAAATCCTTTCTTTCTTGTACTTTTTCAAATGCATTTTAGAAGATTCCATTTATATTACAAGATGATTGGATTCTGCAAATGATTGTCACAACGTCAATAGATTTAAGAGGACGATAAACCAGACAATTAAATTCAGAATAATAACATAAGTCATACATATAGACCAATTACTGGGAATCGGCATTGAATATTTCAGTTAAAATGTCATTTGCAAAACTAAATTTTTGCAAATTATTAAAATGGTTTAGTCAAAAATACCTCTATTAATTTTGAGCCGATGTGATTTTGATATCTATACATTACATTACAGAACCACAATAATATTATTGAAGACTGACTGAC
This sequence comes from Nephila pilipes, assembly GCA_019974015.1. Classification (NCBI taxonomy): domain Eukaryota; kingdom Metazoa; phylum Arthropoda; class Arachnida; order Araneae; family Nephilidae; genus Nephila; species Nephila pilipes. The sequence continues at coordinate 381,744 of BMAW01029087.1, read as the reverse complement.
TGAATTATGAGGTATATGGAGAAAAATTGTAGATAAAGACTCGGAATAAATCTCAAGCGAAAGTTTAACTGATTATTTTTTATCACATTTAGAAGCAACACGATTGTTATAGATAACCGACCTCATAATTTGAACCTCGATCAAGTATCGAGGACAGATTGGAATTCCTCTACAATCGTTAGTACCACACTATGGGAGGACTTGGATTCTTGACAGTTTTAACGTGCAACAGGTACGCTACGCGGCGGGTTTTCAGTGGCATTAGTTTTCTCAAACCAACAACTCGATGGAAATTATGCCTGCAGTGAGCTTTCGACCAAGACCACTCGGCTACTGCGACCACTCATGGCGGAGAGAAAAGCCTTAAGAAGGCTAACACACGTTTGAAACTTAATATCAGAACAGACGGTCTTTTCAAAATCAACATTGAATAATTTAAAGAGATATTAATGCAAAACTAAAAGGTCTAATTATATCTCTGAGGTCTTTGTTTCTGAGGCACGTGAAATCTGTGTTCTGTAGTCAATCTCTAATAGCTTATTGGTCTTTTTTGGATCCCCCAAAATCTGCAAATATTATGATAATTTTTCAAAAATACAATTTTTGTATCTGTAGAATATTTATTTGTCTGAAGAATTTCCTTTCTTTATCATTTATTTAAAAGTAGAATATTGAGCAATCAAAGGTTAATGCATCTTATTTATTCTGTAAAAGGGATTTAGGATTGAGAATTCTCTACAACTATCACATTATATTAGTGATAAGTGTAGAGATTTCTTCTGCCTAAATTTCTATCCAACACAAAGGTTATCTAACCATAATGAGTGCGTCTCGTAATTTTGAATCACGAACACATGAAAAAAATCTACTCTTGAACTGGCATCTTACTTACTACAGTTTCGCCACATCAACACAAGAACTTAGAGAATTAATGTTTAACAACCTCTCTACATGCTTGGTTTTTAATGAAAACACAACTCAAACATGCGACTTAACTAAAAAGCATCGCCAGTCAAGTGCTGGATGCAACGACCACCAGGCTATCGCGGCCTATTGATTTTGTTTTTTTATTTGTTTATTAAACGGTTCCTAATGCCTGTTTCAGCCCATTAAAGATCTTTTAACCACAACCAATAGGTCTGGCAATTCAGAACCAATGTTAGACAATGAGATTAACAAATGGATTGGCTCCCCGATCTCTGCATCAACCCTACGCCAAATTGAGGAATTTAAATCTCGTAACATGACGGTTCTTGAACGGAATCTGAACTTTTGATGAGGAGCGACTCGAATTACTTTGTCACTGAAAAAATATCAAGATCAGAATGGTGGCCGCGGTAGTCTAGTGGTCATGGTAAATAACTCGCGGTTGGTGTTGTTCCTGTCGAATCCTGAAACAACTAAAGATCCTTCATGTAACAGTAACCTGGTGACAACATGTTAGGACAACACATGAGGACTTCGTACCTCGACATCTCCTTTTTCAAGCTTTCACACTAGGCCAACAGGACTTCGTAACTCGACATATTTAACATGCATCAGGTCCTCTACATAGCACAATGTTATTGAAAGAAATCGCGTAAACTAAAAAGTTGTTATGATGCAAGTTGATTCTGACTTGACTTTAAATATTCCTGTTGGTATGGTGTAAAAGTTTGAAGAGAGTGGTGTTGACCTCATAACTTGACCAAAGCTCAAAATTACGAGGACCATCGCCAATAGTCCTCGCGTTGCTTCTATCTGTAAGGTAAACTTCCGCTCACTCGCTCCAGATCGATGTAATCAAACAATGCGTTTCTTTCTGAAAAATGGGATCAATTATTTGTGTATATTTTAAACAGAGAAAATATAAACTATTGCAAAACCTGATTAAAAAAAACTAATGAAAATGTAAAAAGATTACAACGCTAAAAAAAGTTTGGAATTATAAAATTCGGTGGAAAAATTAATAAGCATTATGAAAAACTAAGCTAAGCATATCGAATTGAAAAATGTGATTATTAACGTTTCTCATTGCTTATCGTCTCAATATGAAGAAGTACTAAAATGGAATACAAGGTCTAAAATAATTCCAGGCAAAACTAAGCATTATCATCCTGATTGCTCAATCTTCTGAACATGTAGTAGTACTGATAAATAAATACAAGACTTAAAGGAATTCCAGCAAGTACACATCCAGCACTTTTGCCACTGTTATGAGTAGTAAAACAGTGGTGAATTTAAAAAAAGTAGTTATGCTGTATGCAAATGTAAAATAGTTTAGTATTTCTCAATTTCTAACTGAATGTGATTAAACCAGAGTTCAATCATCCTCACTACACGGTGGGTCTTTAGTAGCATCAGGGTTGGAGACCACAACTCGACGACCCCCCCCCCTCCTGCAAGACCGCGACCATGATCACTAGGCTACAGAGGCCATAAAATGAATATTTTTTTTAAAAATATGTTGTCTTTTATTCAGTCGCGATAGCGTTACCGGTGTTGATGTTGTCCAGTCATAAGTTCGAGCCTAGATGAATTGAACATCCGTCGTGCTGTGGTGCTGATGTCATTAAATGTATCGAGTTGTGCTATTTTGTCCGAATTCGTTGTTGCAGTGAATTGCATATAAAGATTTGAATGCACCTACAAATGTATCCGCCCATACTCATCACAAGTATATTCAAGCCTGGAATTGGTTAAGATTCTTGAAAGTTTGTTGGTAAAAATCTTCTAATGAAAATCTATAAAGAATAATACAAGTTTGTATAAATGAAAAAAGAAGAGAGTGAGAGAGAGAGAGAAGAGTAAAGGATCTCAGTAGGAAATAATTATAATATGTTATTTAATTGCTTGTTAACGTTGTACTGAGATGCAAACGAGGCCTCGACCAAGCGACGAGGACAACACATAAGGACTTCGTATTTCGACACCTCCTTCTTCAAGCTTTCACACTAGACCAACAGGACTTAGTAACTCGACATATTTAACATACATCAGTTCTACATAGCACAATGTTATTGAAAGAAATCGCGTACACTAAAAAGCTGTTTCGGAACATTAATCTTTTATAATGGAACTCAAACATTGAAAAAATAAGTGGTAAAAAAAATCACAAAATGAATTATCTCCATTTTAATTCATTTATTTCATTCTTTATAATTAAAATGTGTACTGAAAGGAAAAAATATGCTTGCGTGTTTTTTTTTTTTCGCTTTAATTTTCAAAATGTAATTTGTTTTTAGGAAAAATCCGTTGTCGTAAAATACCTTCGAGTGGATGATTTAGAAATGTTTAACGTATCGAAATGGTTGAACATTCAAATTGTGATTAAATGTTCTGGTCATTAAAACTGCATTAATAATATTTGTTTCGTTTCATTCCCTCCCTTCAAATGCTTCTATTTTAATTTATTTGTAATTAAATGAACACAACGGAAGTAGATTTCTCGAAAAATGAAGTTGAATGCTGCAATCAATGAAAGATGATTAACATTAATTATTTACTTGGAACACGCTTAGAAAAGATGATTCAAACATTTATTTGATACCAAGTATTGGTAACCATTATAAAAATGTCATTCAATCTTTAATTTTCTTTATACATTTAATTTTAAAAATGACTTTTTTAAAAGCGCAAAAGAAGCATAACTTAAATGAACAACCTGATGGAAAATTAAAGTTTACAATACGAAAAAAAATAATCCACTGCGAAATATAAATGGATATTTAATTCCTTTAGGGAACTCAGAGTATTAAACGAAGCGATTAAAACAGTTGAAAAGACTGTTGCTTTGAAACACTCAAGGGAAGTAAATAGAATAAATTAATATTACTGAGAATGTTCATTTTTAAAAGAAAAAAAAAAAAAAAAGAAATCGTTTCCTTAATTTGCCTCGCAGTTTCCCCTAAGATAACATGGAACAAATTAAAGCTATAATAAAATCAAATAAATTGATTTAAATAACCCAAATGAGAAATTTTAATAATTAAGTGAAGCAGATATTTGACTTAATTTTTTTTCTTTCATTCTGGATCAATTTACGAGGCGTTTTAATTGCTTTTGTTTTCAATTCATTATCTTTGAGAATTCGAGAAACATGATATATAACCTCTTCTCTCGGATTTCTTTTTTCATTTTCTTTTTGTTATGAGGTTGTCGACAGCAAACCGTTTTATATTTCGGAGTCTTGGATGTTTTAAGCGTTACCAGCTTTGTCAACGGAATATAAATACTTTGTAACTGAAGTAAAGGTATTTTTTTTAAAAGGAATGTTAATGAATGTAGGTATGCAGATCGATGATTCTGAGGATTCCTTTTTAAATTCCTACTATTAGCTCACACTCACTCTCTATATATTTATATATCTTGTTCAAATTTTCAATCGTTAATAAAATACTTTTTATTCATCCACTGAAGTTCAAATACATTTTTTTAAACATGTAGTGGATGGCACTTGACTTTAATACAGTTTTTTCAAATATTAATTCATTAATTAAATTTAATTGGTGAAAATGCAGTTTAGTCCAACCACTTGGAGCGATTCAAAAATTGTCAAACTTGGAGAATTTTTTTTTTGGCTGAACGTTAAGTCTGCGAAGCGGACCAGGGTAGCCACATCTGGCAAAATATCACCAAATAATTTCTGTTGTCAAGGGTGGTTGGGCTGAACTGCATTCCAAATATTTAATTTACCGGATGAATTAAGAAGCAACCAATGCTTCTACTATGTCATTTGTCTTGCAATGGCAAAGTTGGTAGAGCGTCGGCGTAGAATTTTCTTGCCTTCGGATCAAATCATAAAGTTTTTTTTATTTGATTTTCAAATAATTAATTTTAGTTTTATAAAGGAGAAAAAAATTTCTCTTATATAATATATTTAACAGGACATAAATTTAGGAATAAATTCCGTCATGACGAAGCGTGTAGATCGCTGGAATTTTTTTTCTTTTGTCACTTAATATTGGTATTCTGTCATATGTATATACATATTTCTTTTAATTGTAATTATTTAATAAAAAGTAACTAAAATAAAAATTTTCTTTATTGACCTATGTAGGAGTTGACTTTAATTTTTTTTTATATATTACTTGTTCTCTTAAAAATGTTTATGGATAGATAAAATTAAATCTTAATGCTTAGTAATAAAGAATGTTTATGAATCAGTTTCCGTTGGACAACAACATTGGAATATAAAACTGTATAAATAAATGTACTTTAAGGAAATAAAATAATAGTTTAAGAAATAGGAATTTTTATTCATTGTAGGAAATAATTTTAATAGAAAATAAAATTAATGAACTGAATTTTGAATTTTCTATGGCATATTTATCACACACTATATATATATGTTTATATAAATTATGCATGTTTTGTAAATTATTACTTGTTTATACTCGTATAATGTATTTTTTTTGTGTAATGTGACTGCGTAGTTCTTACAAATTATAGTTTTCTAAATTTTTTTGCGTTTTCTAAGAGAGTGTGCATTCAGTATTGCAATTATTATCAATAATATGTATTACGTATTCGTTTGAGAATGTAATATGCAGTAACTAAAATAATTATAAGCTTACGGTATATTTGCTTGTGAAAGAGCTTCGTCATTTCACGAATTAATGTATAACTTTATTTTATGATTTTTTTTATTTGTTCTCTAAGATAAACAATAGCGTTTTTTTATTAGCATAGCCCTCAGAAGCAACTCGAAAGGCTATTGGTGACGCACCTCGTAATATTGAACCTCAGTCAAGTGATGAGAAGGATGCCTGAGCTGGCACCTCTATCTCCAAACTTCCACATCTCGTTGTCAGGAGGACAATTAATAAATTTAATGTGCGTCCTCCACTCTATATTGTGAGTCTTTAGTGACATCGGAGCTCGGAGCTTATCACTCGACTTTAGCGCCACTGCGAGTTTGCGACCATTACCGTTAGGCTACCGCGGCCGCAACAATAATGTTTTGTAAAGTCGAATTACGATTCTGTACAGAAATAATCATCACAGACATTTTTAAAATAGTACAAATTGAAATTATGAGAATGTTAATATCACGTGAAATAGAATTAAAAAAAAAAAATCAAAGAATTTAAAAACAGCAAAATAACAAGTTTATATATAATTGCAATTGAAAATATAATAATATGCAAAGGGAAGAGGCATTATAATGTAATAAAATATTCAAAATAGTTATGAAATAAGAATTTTCAAAACAAGCTTTACATTCGTAGAATTAAAGGTTTGTATCTCTCAGGTAAAGTTTAATCTCACAATAGTATAAATAAATATTTCCCAAAGAAATGTTTCTTTTTATGATTTAAATAGTTCCTTATGTTAATAACTTGATTATTTAACCCAACTAAAATGTTGTAAAATGCAGCATGAAAAACTAAAAACAAAAGTTGGATGAAAAGGTAACATCTAAATTAGAGATGAGAAATTTAATATTTTAAATTAAAATGATCTTGTCACCCTTTTAGTTCTGTTTAACAAGACTATTCAATGGGTTTAGTGAAAAAAAAGTCATATTTGAAATTTATTTCAATACATATAACACATCAATAAGTTCTTTTTGTGTATTGAAAATATTGTAACTGTTTTAAGTATTTCAGATAAAAGATAAACTGTAGTGTAATTAAGTATAAATCTTATCTATCTACAACTATCTCTATCACATAAAATTAATATGATAGTAAAATTAAGAAATCTTATACAAATTAAAAAACAGAATCTGATTTTGGTAATAATAAACTTTAACCTAAGGTCTGAGATTCCATTTTATAGAAGAAATCTCTAAACAGTTCGGTTTCGATATTTTCGAGAACGAAAAATAATGGACATTCAGTGTTGAATGATTTATTTCCCATAAATAATAGGGAATAAGCAATTTTATTAGAAAAAGGTTTAATCATCCTGGTAAAAGTAATGTTTACTATTAAATGAATACGCATAGACTATATAGGATTCGAAAGTTTACCCCAAACCGGTCATATAATCTTATAAGCCTCAATAGCATTTCTATAAATATACATTAGCCTTAATGTTAGCTTTTTAAACATGTCTGCTTTTTATATTAAGACTTTATACTACATTAATTCAAGATTGACTTCACCTTAAAAATGAATACATGGATTAACTTGTCGATAAGTTGTGAAAAATTCAAAGCAATTTTACTATTCCATTATTCAAAAAATATCTTTACATATTTTAGCGATTTACATTTCATGACTATATAGAGTTATAAATATAATGATCATTCTCCCTCTTTTAAATTCAACGAATAGGTAATGAATTAATAAACCAAAACGAAATACTTTTTAAATTAGTATATTTAGTCAGAAGATATCATGGGCCATAGCTCATGCAAAAATGCATAAGATTTTAATAGTGTTGCCAGTTAAAAAGAATCCTCCTGTATTTAAATTTAAGAGGTGAATGTATGAAAATATATTTCCTTTGACTGAAATACGTATGGTAGGAATATACTCCTCCTCAAACTTGAGAGAAACATCCTAATTAGAAGCCGCCGAGTAAATCCATATTTTCTCTCCGGGGGGTGGCTCAACCTCGTCGATAAAAACACATCTACATTTGTATAATTCATGACACCCAATGACAAACGAGAGTCAGACGGGAAAAAAAAGAAATGTATTTCTATGAGACGGAATATATAAATCACTTTTCTCTCTCGCTGTTTTGGTCTCCGCTAAAAACCGTCGCATGTCTCGAATCTGGGGGGATTTATAAATTGTCATAGGGGGTTCTCTTCCATTGTGACTTTACTCCCCTGATCTCTCTGTCAACGTCCTCCAAAACATATAGTTCTCGACATCCGGTGCGCTTTTCCTCAACAAAAGCGTATTGAATCAAAAGTGCTATCGAAGGTTTCATTTTCGTGAAAGAAACCGACAGGATTTGACACAGAGTCGTATATATAATGACCATTCCTGATGAAATATTCATTTAGTTTTTCCCACTCAAAATTGAGAGTGCAGCTTTCCACAGAGAGCTAAGTTGCCGGTATTAGAAGCCGAGAAATGGCGACGGTCTTTTTGGCTCTTTTGTCTGGGAAGGTATGGGTTTTAAGAAGATTTCTTTAGGAACCGATAAGTACTTTGCACATTGTCCGAGGATTCAGTCGCGTTGAAAGGGACTTTTTATTTCTTTTGATTTATTGAAAAAGGAAATAAATAACTTCTTTATAAGGTGATACAATGAGATTTACTTGGAATGTATTATGAGCATTCAGAGGCTAGTTTTTCTTTTTAAAAAAATTGATATTTTCTTTGATGACGATGATGACCGTGCGAGGAAATATGCATTTATTTGTATCATGTAGATGGCGTAAGCAAATTCTTTGTTTTTTGAAAGTTTTATGATAGCTCTGATCAGATAAACTGTGAAAATGTTCATCCAAATTTCACAACGCTGAAATTACTGGGCGATGAAACATTAATGGGTAGTTTCCTGAATCGCTATGACTCTATTTTCAGCTTGGGTAGCAAATATTTTTAGGATATTTCCCTTCCTGTTTATTAACTACCAGTTATTAACAAAGTAGATTATTAGCTGAGTAATCAAATGGTATATCGTTATACCTCGGATGTAAGATAACACGGTCACCATTATTTTCTAAATTCATACTACCATTCCTAGCTCATAGCGCTGAATTACGGACAATAAACGAGGATCTATACTACATCCCCCTGGGACTAATTTATGTATCATAGATACTACAGTTATGAAAGATAGAATATGCATTTGGTATATGTAAATGGAGGCTAGCTATCAAGGTTAGTGTTAGTCACAATACTGCTATGATATTATATCATTACATGTGGTAAGATCGGAACAATATTTCATCTGTTTTCGATGCTATTTAGAGCGTGCGGAATGATTTGAACAACAATTAATGTTCAACAAATTTCTATCATTTAGCGATTCTCATCTTCATAGGATATGCAGTTTTAATCATATATTTGCATAAAATACTATACTATATGTAAAACTATAGTATAAAATATAATGGAAAATTATTATGTATATATTCTTATAATAAAACGGGAATTCGGATTATTTAAATGGAAACTATACCTGGTTAAAATGAGCGTCCAGAATTTCATTATAAACTGTAGACAGTATAGTTTTTGTGTAAGAAATAGATTGGATATTCAAAATACGATGATTTTGTGAAGGAAGAAGTTTATACATCATCCTGTTATCATAACAAGTATGAATTTAACGTATAACTGTGGATATTAATGAGAAATGATGGATTAGTTACTCTTATTATTTAACATAGTTTCTCTTTATGTTCTTTTGTAGATTCATTTTTTTTTGTGCAGCTTGATAAAAAATTCACACCTCCTATTTCTGAAAGAAAAATTAATTTAATTCAGTAGAGTTTTATTTTTTTTAAAAAAATTATAGTAAATTTGAATTATGCAACAAGTATCAATGATTATTTAATAAATTATTATTAACAATGTTTCCGTTTGGGGCAGATGTCATTTTTTAACGTTTTAGTAAAAGTAATATATCTTTAATAACCTCAATTCTCATCAAAATGTAAATATTTAAAATAGTTATTAATGTTCTTTTTATCTATTTTATTACAATAACATTGAATGCTAGTTAATCAACCCATCTGAATTTATTTATTTCAAAGTATATAAGTTTTATTCGGTAATGTATTTTTTGAAGTTAAAGCTTTTGTTGGTTTAAAGTTAATTTAATTCTTAAAATATATAGTATCTTTTCAACCATCGAATGAAGGCTCTAAATATTCTCAGAATAATTTGATGTTCATATATTTTATTTATTTAAATGTAAACCTCTTTGGTAAATGTGCCAGAATTATTGTCTAGTGTTCCTTATATGCATTGCAAACTTGTATACCTGAATTGTTCATAATATCTCCAACTACAAACGCAAACTTTTTAAATGTGCATTTATAAAACCTAATTTTCCCTGAGAATATCATTAGAATATATTCTAAATAATTTATTCTCTTGTCTTGCATGTTTTCATAGCTTTAAGTTGCACCGGCATATATATTCTAATTCACACAGCCATTTCACAATTATTAGTATCCTTGACCCTTCATGATAGCGGTAATCCAGCAACACGGAACCACCATTATACGCATTGCAGATGTCTAAACGCAGGTCATTACCATATCTAGATTACTATCTACAGCATTAACATATCCCCTGGCACCACTTTTTGCGTTACGTTCTTTCTGGATTGTTATTATTCACGGTCGATTAATGCTGGAAACGCCGCTCCTTGGAGATTTAACCATCGGAGACTCCCCTCCTACTACAACCCAAAGTGAAAAGGTTCCATGACTTTTTGTTCAGAAGTTATGCAGAAGGAAGACACTTTTAAGGAAATTAAGGCAATGAAAGGAAGAGGGGGTTAAAAATTATGCAAGAATATAGATTTCAGTTTTAAACTTAGTGGAACATATTATTCCGAAAAAATCATTTGATTTTAAAATGAAATTAATGCAATTGAATCTAAATTGTAGCATAAAGACAACAACGTTTTCAACTATCAATGAAAAAAAAAGCTTAAGAAGTAAATATTTAAAAAAGGATTAGAATTAACAATAGTTGAATAGCTTTAATTAATTTAGCTTTCTCTTAAAGAGATTAATTTACATCGCTGCTCTGTTTTTTGAACTGAAACAGAATATTGTATTAATACATGTAATTTATTGTAATTGGATACTTCTTAATGTTTCATGTTATTTATCGATCGATTAATTGTATCATTTATGTTATCTTATAATTACTAAGCAAAAACTTAATTTGTGTCACGTAGATGGCGTAAACAAATTCTTTGTTACTTGAAAGATTTATGATACATTCTCATAGTGTTTAATGCACTATGTTGTTTTTGTTTCCTATGTTCAAATCAGTTTTCTAAAAATAAAGTTCTTTTAAATTCTTATATTTATAAGAGAATAAAAAATGTTTAAAACATGAAAATTTATATTGTTAAAGATTTATCAAATAATGAAATAAAAAGCTATTTATTAATATTTTTATTGTGAAATAAATGTAACTGTAATAATTCGCTTTTCTAATACTATGACAGTTAAATATTATGACAGTTATGCTTCATTGTTTTGAAGTTTAGTTACTGCATTTCTGGCAAATAAATGCTCTAATTTGAAGTTCCATAGTGGTATGAGTTTCCTTAAGTTTCTCAATATTTTTATTAAAGGATACATTCAGATAGTACATTCTAATTATCATACTGTTTCAACAATAATATAAATGTTCACATGTAAAATACCATGATTAACTGAAACGTGTTTCTGTACTTTTCATCAGATATTATATTTGTATATCTTTTTTCTATGACCATATCTCTAAATATAACACCAACGAATAATAGTTTTATGAATACCACTCTCATGAATTCTATTCTTGATATAATGATACCTAAAAGATTATTTTACTTATATATTTCCATTTAAAAAGAGCAGCATTTCTTTCACGTAACTAAGAAAGAATTTTTTCTGACTTACAGGAAAATATTGTAAAAGGTTTTCTAAATCATTTAATAAGGAATTAAGTTATTCAAAAATAAACAGCAGGAAATACTACACAAGGATTCAACGTGATTCATTGTAAAAAATTTACCGAGCAATAAACTTTAGCCTAAAAGTTAAGGTAATATTATTTTTTAAGTTTAGAAAAGATTTTTGTTTACAAACATGAAACTAAAGCAAGAAACTTTTCAGGAAACCTTTTCCATTACCCTATCTTCACGGTTTTAGACCACAAACAAAAGTTAGCCTCGGCAATAAATTAAAAGTAACTTAATTTTCCTTGACTAAGATATATTCACGAAGTAGCAGTCTTGCATTAATATTAATGCTTATTTATGTAACACGCAACTAACTGAAGCACCATCTAATAAAGTCCGAAAAATATTCTTTTTTTTTCCAAATTCCATTCTATAGTTTGGCAACGAAAAATAATGTTCTGACTTAATCTCGATTAATTTCTTCACAATCGCGTACATTAATGCGTGCTATATGATCGATATTTCCAATTCTTCCACCAGGGATAACGACCCAATACGAGCAACGCAGAACAGGGCAGAAGGAAATTAAAATTGATTACTCCGAAAATATAAACTGACTGCAGGGGAAACCAGATAACATCTACGTAGGAGTAAAAGACCCAAAATGTGAAGCTTTCGGATTGGGATGGCGTTATTATTATTTTTTAGTGTGAGTGTGTAAGCGTACGTATATGCAGAGACAAAGGAAATCATGAACATTTCAAAATCTATGACACTTTTCTAATTTTGATTCTTACCTAGAAGCGTGATGATAAATGACATGTGGAAGAGATGGGATGTTATTTTTAACTTTTATGGTTTATCTCCAGTGATTTGGGGTTGAGAAAAGAGGCGGTGATTCTATTTGCGATGGTGTTTTAACAACTAAGGCAATTGCTCTCTGAGATTAATCAATCGGGAATGAATTTGGATGGTTTAGATGGATGTTGCAAATAATGGCTTTGGTTTGCTAGTTGAATTAGTCGGGTCTGTCTGTTATCGCGTTTATTTGAGAGGCGGATCGATTTGAATTAAAACAAAAGTGGTGTTCGTTCATTTTGTTTTAGCTTCTCGTTTGCTTTGCAATTTAATATTACTGTAACTGATTGGGTTTGGCGTTTGAATTAATGAACCCAGATTTACATTACCAATAGATTCTATGTAATGTATAAAAATAAAACTGCTTATAAATTATAAAATTCAAACTTTGTAGTCAATGAATAATTCAGACTAATAGGATACATATAATTGATTTTGAAAATTGTAATCGAATTCTAATACGATCGTTTCTGAAATGTTTGATTTTGAATTGTTGATAAATATTATGATTTTTGAATGAATGATATTTATGACGACAGCCTCTAGTTTCTAATTATATAATATTTATAAATTACAAAATATGTTTGTATTATTCTTTAACTGATTTCTGAAAGTATAGAAACTTTAAAAAAAGATGATAACTCGAATAATTAGAATGAGGGAAAGTAGAGAAAAATTGACACTCAACATTATTATAGTTACTTAATATTAATTTAAAACATTTTCCTCTCTTTGTACTAGCCACTTAAAATGTTAGTGTGGAAGGGAATTATGTAAGCGTTCTCCTAATTATATCAAAACTTTGAATAATTAATGATGCTAATTAAATTTGCTAAGTTCATATAAATTTCCAAGTCGAGTTCATGTAATAAATTAAGTCGACTAAATGTAATTAATTGCAAATTAATATTTTATTGACAAATGTATATTCCTAGTATATATGTTTTAATTGTAATTTATTTAGTATAAGAATAATGCGCTACTATATATTTAAAATGGAAATATTTAAAATTATGGATATAATATGCAATAAATGCTTGGGTATATAAAATAGAATATTTCAAACATATTAGTACAAAAAAAGATAAATTTTAACTAACCCCTCTTCGTTAAATATTTGCGTTCAATTGCGTAGTTAATGATTCAACTTTTTGTTCAAATAAAAGAAAACACCCTTGAGAATTATTAAGCAGGATGTAAAATATTTTGAATGAATGATAAAATTCTATAAACACTTATTAGTATGAAATAATTAACCAGTGATATAAGCGAAATAATTTAAGTAAGAGATGCCCCCTAATTATTATAACTGAGCTGAACACCTAAGTAAATAAATAGTTATTGAGAAGCTATATAATATTAAAAGTAACCAAAACATGCAATTAATTAGCCATTAATTCATTTAATAACTTCCACTAACTTCTTTAATTATGAGGAAAACCTGAGTGGTTCATTCCTTATTTTCTACCCTACATTTTCTAGAATTCTTTCAATTTTCCCATTAAATGACGCTCTTCAGATACTGAATAGGGTGAATATCTTTCACAAAATGTTCCAATGTGGAACGAAAATATGCGAATAAATCAAACAAATCTGGCTATGTCAGGCCTGATTTTGAAATGACATGTGATATATTATGAGAATGTTTCCTAATTTCTAAGGAAATTTTGTTACTATAAAAGGGAGAAATCATTTTTGAGGAACTACTCAATAATAACATTCATTAATAGATACCTAAAAGTATATTTGACGTTGTAATAATCGACAAGTTTTAGAAAAGGTCATAATGTATATATATATATATAACATTAAAAAAGGTCATAATGTATATATATATAAAACTGTTTCATTGCATGTAATAACTCTTGATTAGGTAAAAGTATTTCCTGCTTTAAATATTGTTTCACAGATTTAAGTATATCAAATACGACATACATATTTAAATTATATGTCATGCTTTTTAAGTGATTCAAAAATGTTAACATTAGATCGACCGATATTTTGTGTGCTTACTTATTTCTACTAAAACCAGTCAAAATTATTGGCTTAAAAAAATTTCTAATGTAAAAATTGTTTTTCAAACATAATTGTTTATATAATGAAATAAATAATACATTTGACATAACAAATTCTTAATAATATTTATTTTTATATTTTCCATGTCCCTTTTTAAAAAAATAAACCTAATAATCTTTGATTTCCATTTTCCTCAAACACATTTTGTGCATTTTTCACGAATACTATGCGTCTTATTATTCCAACAAATTCCAATTTTACACCATTTACTCTAGGAATTTCCAGGTACCAGGAGTAGTACCAGGACTTTCGTTGCTGGCAAGTCTAAAATATTGCAAACAATATGAAGGGGCTGTTTACGCCATCTAGTGTTCACTATAAGCTTTCGATTTAATCTGTTGTATATTTACTACACATTTCATTCTTTAGTAAAATATAACTGTGTATGGTAATCCTGTAATAGCCTCGGATCAATTATTATAGATTAATATTTTGAGTTTATTTTAATTACTTTTTCTTCGGTTTACTATTATAAATAGTCTGAACATTTTTTATTTGTAAGGAGGTGTGTACTAATAAAACATTTTGTCTATCTTTTTTTTTTTTTTTTTTTTTTTTTCACTTTTTATCATCTACAGTTCTCCAAACTTCTTTTTACTGAAATGTATAAATTGAGTACATTTACTTGTAGTTACAATTAGTTATTTTGTAATAATATCAATTTTTCCATTTTGCAAGCCATAAATATGACACTTTAAATATTTCATTTTGTATACTCCCAGACTATATAAAATCGCAACAAATGCATATAATACTACTAAAACTAAGGCTCAAGAATTATTTTTCAAAGTTCAACAGATGTCTGTTCTAGAGCGAGTTCTTATATGTTCCATTATATGATTATTTATAATCAATGAAAATGCACAGAGAATATCATTAACAACAATAATAACGTGCTAGCACACTTTTATTTTGAGAAAATGGCGCCAACACAAATGCGTAGGTATAAAATAAGGGATACGTGGTTTTAGGCTCAAAAAATTGATTTTATAATATATTATTATTATTAAAGTACATTTTGTTTGCTTACAACATGTTTACAACATGTTTACATTGCTAAGATATATTTAATTTGATATTTTATCGACTGCTTTTATTTTAATACCTTAACAGAATATTACTGTCCACTTTAAAAATTTGTTGTTTGCTCTTCTTTTAATATTAAATTTAGTAGTTGATTTTCATGGCAGAATCGTTTGTTTTTATTCTTTTTGTGGTTAACATTGACAGCGTTTTACGTTTTTGTACTTTAGAATGTTTTTGCTTGTGAAAATAAAAATTAGGAATTCGAAGAAGCTATTTTCTTTTCTTGATAGTAATCGCTTCTGTAAAACCTGGGGTTTGAAAGTACGCTTACTTTGCGCAAATTAATACTCAATTTCAGTAATTCTAATTTTTAGAGAACTTAACAGATAGGAAAAAAAGTTATCACATGGTAAAATGAAATTGGCAAAGACATTTTCCATTTTTTAAATTTTTATTTCTTCATAACGCGGCCCATATATAGGCCCATACTAGAAAATATTTTGAGGTGGTGATCGTCTAGTAACACCTCATTGCTGTAGTTGTTCTCATACATTTCCACTAGCAGCTATTTTTATTTTTTGAAGAAGGTGCTTTCATCACCTTTATTAGGATTTCAAGGAATACACATTTTCACACTTTTTCAGGATTACTGATACTACTCGCATTATCATGACTATCATTCATTGATACATTACATACACTTCCATTTCTTCGCAAGATGATTCATCTTCAAAGGATGATTGTTGAAAACACATCTGATTCTGGTACAGATCATGTCTAATTTATATTTGTTAACCTTTCATAAAAGCTAACATTTTTTATCATCTCCTTAACATTTTATGTTTGTAATCACTGGAAAAATATCAATATTTTAGAATAAATTGCAACGAATTTATAAAATGAAACCATATATGAATTTTATTTGTTTTTATTGCATTTTTCAAAATTAATAATTATAATAATATTCCTGTAATCATTTATTATTATTCAACATTAGTAGTTATAAAAATTCTTTATGAATAATTATATAGGTTGCTTCTAGGTCTCAAGACCATCAATCATACTTCAAATGGGATAGATAAAAAATGACTAGTTCTGGTATATCTAACTATACTATATGCATATCTCGGATGAAATTTTTTTTTCGAGATCAGTATAAAGTTATAAATATAATCACTTGCTTATTTCATTAAGAGTAACCAAAATTCAAATAGGATCATTCTAAGTTAGCTTATTTTTTAAAATAAATGTGAAATCTGGTCATTTTGACTGGTTTGGTAAATTTAGTGTGTTAAGCTCAATTATTCTATCTAAGAGACAAGAATTTATAAATTATTAGCATTAAACATCTCTTCATTCAATATAGCATTTTGACTAACCATCTGCCATTTTTGGAATAACAAGTTTTATAAATTAGTTAACTTTATTTTAAAATATGTTCAGTATTATGCTTTTGAGCAATAGTTACTATATTTTAAATCATTTATATCCAACTTTCTCAAACCTTGCTTTTAATTTAAAAATAATTATGCTTCAAGCAAGTTCTACGTCATTTTTATAAGCACTTGCTTATAAAAGAAACCAGAAAAAGTATATCGCAAAAGATAAATAAACCTTTGTAAATAAACAACAACAAAATTTTTGAAAAATATTTAAGATAATTTTAGATAGTTGCTCTTCATGAAATTTTTTTCTTATAATTTTTTGAATTTATGGTAAATGTTTTACTACTGATAACCCCCAATAAAATATACATTTGTACATAGTATGTTTGTAACCGTATAATTTGGAAAAAAAGGCATTTTTCGGGTAATTCGTTTGATATTAACTTGAGGCGTTAAGATATCATTATTTCAATGCTTTTCCATACGCCTTGAAAATTCAGGTACCGATACCAAAAGAATTGAATATTAAGCCGTACTAATATGTTGAAATTAATATGTGGCAGTCTATTAGTAAAATAAATAACTTGACTTAAAAACCTTTTGAAATCAAATGTTACACCTGTTTAAATATTATGATTGTAATTATAACAAACTTATGCATAGCGTTTACTGATACATTGCGTTCAAATGTTATGAACTTTCTTTTTGAAGTTTAATAGAAACTCGTAGCACATTATAAGGTGTGTAATTTGACTAAAAGTGCATTTATTGAACTGTATAATTAAAAAGTATTCATGAGTTGCAGCTCTGATAAGCAAATAAAACGTAAATTACAGTTGAGGTTTGGTTTAATATTAGTTATGGTAATATTGAATTACTATTTCCATCTTTCAATACAAATATAACCTAGCCACTTGACAATTGCATGAATCTCATTATTTCGCTTTCATTTTAAACGTAGAGTTTTAATTTTTATTACCGAGTCATTAACGTTTAAAATAAGCAGAATTAATTTCATTTATGAAAACTATAACTTTAGTAGATATAATTCACTCCTAATAACTGGAACAGAATAAGTGAAAATTAGGTCAACACCTTGAATCAGATTAGAACCTCGCCCACCCATTACAGTTTACATATCAAGGATTGCATATGCATACTATATTAGTTAACAGCTGATAGGTATGTGTGGATGCATATAATTTGAATAGAGAGGGGTCCTAGATTCTCTAAACCATGCCCGGTCTCGGCGGATAGTTTCACATAATTCGACAACGTAGTCCTCTTTGTTGCTCCGTTCCTATTATGCACGTATTGGTTTACAAGCGACGTAAGCGTGATGTGAATTGGGAATCACTATCAACTGAGATTATGGAAACATAATTAATCAGGAGGTGCAATGGGGATGTCTGCGTCGACAGGTTTAGTAATCCGAATAATAATGTTCGAGGAACATGCTTTTGTTTATGAAAAACATGTTATGGAGATAACTCAAAAATAATCGTTTAAAAAGCGGTGTTTATGCTGTATAGTTATGGTAATGGCTTAATTAATCAAAATGATAGGGTTGGCTTAGTTTCAAATTGAATAAAGAAATGACGTACGATGGGTTATCACAAAATTTTAATTATTACTAAGAAATAACCGAGATATCTGGAAAAAATTTATTCTGAATATTTGTTGATCTTTATGTTCATAATGTTCTAAATTACTGTTGTGAATGTTGATTTGTTTAAATTTTGGAAGTCACGAATTGAAGTAACCCGTTGTGCCGTTAAGTTTTAATTATGATTAAAAATAATTAAGATAATAATATTAAACTTTTATGTATTGTTATTAAGACTTTTCCATACAGTCACTATCCAGAGTTACACATTTTTCTCAGTGATTTTGACCTTTAGAAGGACGTCATTGAAGAACTCGACAAATTGTATTACATCTTCTCTATATTGTGGGTTGCTTGAGTCTACATCCGCCTGAAACCAAAAGAATGAAAAATAATAGCTGTAATTTACAACATATGGAGAAATTAATAAGTTAATGAAATTTTATCCAAATATCTCGGCTATTTTTAAGTAAGAATCATACCGACGGAAAGGTTCAGACTCATGAAATTTGGTACTTTAAAACTATGGGGGATGACCGCGAAGCTATTTTTCTTAAATATGCTTTAGAATTCTTAAAATTCAACGTTGAAGCTATTACTTGGGAATTTTTGATATACTTCGGGACTTCGCTCTCGTTCAAAAAGTAACTGGACACATCAACTTAGAAATATAGTTTTTTTAAAAAGAAGATTGATTTTGTTTCTGTCGTTTAAGTTAATTAGTCGAGATTTGGCGAATGTTTGAAAATAGCATTGAAAAGTGTCATTTTCTAAATTTTCATCTTAAAGCTATCTACCCAAATGATACGTTATTCGTATGATATACTTTAGATATATTTAAGTCTCTTTCTATGTGAGCAGAAAGAAAATGTTAGTCCATGGATTTCATACGGTTCATCTTTGATTACATAAACAGTGAGAATATTTTCGATTTTATACTCCTCTAGGGAAGATTATCACTATTCTATTCATAATGCTGGAAATATTGCGTCACATGACGCCATGATCTATATTTACTCCCGATAAGTTTTTCATCATGAAGTTTTTGTAGATTGTTATATTTATTCCTTTGTTTGTTCTACGTAGTAGACTTACGATTTATATTGAATAAATCTTTGAATTTCTTACAAATTGAAACTCTTACGACATATACAAAATATAATTAAAACTCTTACTTTTTGTCATTTCACAAATTAGTTGAACCTTTATTAAAAAGTTTTTAGGCACGCTAGCTAGAAAGTTGAATTTTATTAAGAAAAATCCCCCTTCAAAGAACAGATATTCCAAACAATTAATAATGAATGATTTATATTGTATTTAAAATTTATATTACTATGGCATCGTAGATGGTAGTTTATTATTGGTCTTATAATTAAGTTGTTGAAAGTTTAAAGTAAAGATTTTTTTGACATGATTACAGCCTGTTGATCGATCTTTAAAGTATATTAGAGGCTAATGTAATCAAATAAAGAGCCAATTAACCACTATTGATTTCTTTTCAAACAGAAGAAAAATGGAAAATTCTTCTATTTCTTATAAGAAAGTTTAAAATGTGATTTAGTTATGATATTTAAAACTTTCTAGCTTGTACTAACACAATTTTTGTACATTACCTGCTTTGCAATGAACAGATATTATTAATTTTCAAAATTAGAGACATTTATACATTAGATTAAATGTTTCAAAACCTTTATTATTATGGTAAAGTTGTACATATTATAAATAACATTAAATTCTTGAGATTTTACACACTTTATTAAAAGTTAAATATTTGTTTTAAATTCACCATACTTTTAACAGCTATCATCAGCTGAGACTAGCTTTATTAGATTTCAGTAATAATAGCATGTAAAAAACAAGTTTTTTGCGCATGGGTTTTCAAATCGAACGTTGAGTCAAATCGAATTTATACAAAAATTAGTTTTAAAAATTTATTTTATTAATTGACGTTTATAAAATTTATCATCTAAGATAAATATATGAAGATTTTTTTTAGCTCAATTAAGCATTATGTTAATCAATTAAGCTATGTGTAATTAAAATTGAAGCAAATGATAAATTATGTTAATGAATTGAATATATTAAAATTATTAAATGTAATTAAAATTAATGCAAGCGATAAATTAATAAACGACGGATTTGGTGACATGGCGAGAAACTTGGAGTAAAATTTAATTATTTAAATAATTAGTTTTAATCAGTTTATTTTTATTAATTATAATTAAACTATCGTATTGTTATCCAAAAAAAATCGTGCATAGAAAATTTCAGCTGAATTAAGCGTTTTAAAATATGAGAAAAAAGCTTTTAAATTTTCAAACAGACACAATTTCAATGTGAGTTACAGAAAACTTTTAAAAATTGAGAGGAAAAGAAATTTATTACTATTATCTAATTGTTGTAGCAATATAACTTTTAAATAAATACAGTTTTTAATGGGTTCTTTTTGACATAAAGAACACTAATCTCTACTAAAGAATTAACAAACATCTCAATGAATAATTCCTTAAGGGGTAAGTGCTATCCATTGTTTTTAATAGCCACAGGACTGTTCTAGTGAAATGTTAATAAAGTTAAAAGTATGAAAGAAAAATATAAAGTAAGAAAAAACATCTAAACTTTCCTTTTTATTCAACTGCATACTGCTAAGCTTTATTAATGTTATAGGCGCCAACGAATTACTAGATCTAATTTAAAATGGTAATATTGTTATTTTAATTAACTAATTTAAGGAAGGAGCATTTATTTAAATACAATCTGGATGAGTGAAGGGAAATTATATTAATTCTTATTTAGTTATAAAGGCATTTAGACAGGCGAGATTTCGTGTTGTTACACCAATATGTTAAAAAGAAATTTAAATAAAGCTTGCTCAAGATTGTCTTTGCTTAATGTCAAGGAATAAGATTTGAATACAGAAAAAATATTAAAGAAAGCTATTACATATATATATAAAATTTTTGACAACATTATTATATAAAAAGAACAACTTTACAATGGGATTTTAGCTTTGTTAGAGCAAATTAATGTTCCCCTGAATAAAATATACGCCATACTTCTTGTATTATATTTAAATGCTTCAATGACACTTGTTTTACTCATATGTATTTCATTGAAAGATTGCACTTTACTGAATGATTGAAAATTTAAAGGAGATTTTTATGACAAGCGAATATATCCATTACAAGAATTCATCCTGATATTGGACATTTTTATATATAAAAATATGCCAATGTTTATGTCAGACATGTCGTCAAGGTCTTGCAATCAAGTCTTGATTCTCTTAAAGATTTTTCATGCGGAATGAGTGAGATTGTTGTAGGTTATATGATATTAAGTTTTCAAGATCTTTTATAGTGACGTGTGGAAGTTAGAAATGGGAAGTAGTAGTTCAGGTATCATCTTTCGACTTGGAAATGTTTCAAAAATACGGTGAATGCCGCCAATAGCCTTTGTATACCATTTCTTTTGTGATATTCAATCAGAGCAACCACCTAGTCTAAAAATGTGCTTAATATTTTGTAAATGCACGTGTATTAAATATTTTGCAAAAATTTTAAGCCAAGAAAAGATAACTTTAAAATAAAAAAAATATACCAAAATATTCATTTCTGGATAAAAATTGAGCCAGCTATTTTTTATTCGTTTTAATACCCATTACATTAAAATGAATAACAAATTTTTTATGAATAGATTAAATTATTTCTGCATAAACCATTACTGCATTTTTGTTCCATTTTTTCAACAGATCGTAATGCAATGGTGGATTTTCAAGGTATATAATTAACTTTTTCAGTATTTTGCGAATACAAAAAAGTTATTAAATATTTCTGCTTAGCTTTAAGGGACAAATGAAATTTAAATTACATGCAGTTTTTCAAATGAAAATTCAGTTAGGCAGTGCAAATATATTTATCGAATGTAATTCATATAAAGTTTATTTCTAAGCATGGACTTCAAAAAAGAAAGAATATCTAATCCCGTAGTATTTACGTCTTTGTTAACATCCCATTCTTATTGAAAACTATCGTATTATGTAAAATAGGCAATTTAAAAACTAAGTGGGATCTTTGATTTGAGGAAAGAACACAAAAAGCTTAAAAGAAAATGTTTCATTTTAACAGAAAAGAGGCAGGACCCATGCAGATATCGTCTTGTTTCTTTGTTGCCACGATAAAACAAATCTGTAAAAGAAATTCGCATGAAAATCGTTTGCTGCGAGAGAACAATTCTTTTGTTGAGATCACGAATAGTTGAAAATATCGGATTGCATGAGGAAGCCCCAATCGAATAAATAAATGGAATTATCTGCATCAGATGTATTTTGTTTTTTAATATGTCGATTTTTTAATATTCCACGGAGGATGGAATTTCATTATATTTCTTTTTACTTTTGTCGTGGGGAGGGACACTTAATTGAATTCTTCAGCAATTTCTTAGAAGATGAAATAAATTCTAAAGGGAAATACCTTTGTTCTATTTGAAAATATTTTCCGCTTAAGACGTTCTGTACATAAAATGCCCAGTAACTTAAAAACAGATTGCTTTTTAAACCTTAATTTTTCAATGGGAATTACTTTTATTTTGTTGAATTTTCTGATTTATATTTACAAAGCAAATTACTGTTTCGAAAAAAGCACAAAATATTTTCTGCCATGATAAAATTTGTAATTCTTTAGCATTAGCCTTCGTATGATTCCAAAAGAATAAAAATTACATAAACAACGTATTTATTTTTTTCTCATGACGTCATCAGATAAATTGTGTCATTTCATTATACACATTTAAGAGCACAGTAAATCGAATGTGGCCATTGCGAGTTGTCAAGACAAGGAGGATAAAATGTAGGAAATATAATTCCAAGACGTTTGTAAAGCCTTTCAGTTGATGGAAAAAAAGAAAATAAAGCAAAAATGTAGAAAACAGGAAATGTGGCTTTTAACTCTAGAAATCGGAGATGTGTTTCCGTTCTTCAAGTCGCCTTGCGAAAAATTTATTAAACTTTTCCTTTCTTTCTTCTGCTATATTGGAATGGATTGAATTCCGTAGATTGCAAGCATTTCTTTTTTTTCATATGCAGAGAAGACCTATCAAGTTTTCCTTTCGGATTTGAAGCGATTGAATTTACCTCTATGCTTGTCATCTTCAATTACAATTCGTCGCTTGATACATTATTTGTTTCGAGATAAGTTAGGATTTAGATTTTTCTGCGAGCATTTTTCTTTTTTTTTATTAGTGACGCACCCATTGTTCTTTTATGCGTTTAAGATAGAAAATTTTACAACTTCTAGAACGTTGGAGTGAAGAAGTATTAAAACTGCTGCCATTGGTTAAATCAATTTTTAGTAATGTTGAAAAGACTTGGTTATTTGGAAGGAGATATGTTTTTGGAAAAAAATATGTTTTTATGTTATTTGTGAGTCTATCTCTTTTCGATGACATTTGCGGTTAAAGTTATAAAAGAACTGAGTTTTACTTTCTTATTAAATCCACTTAAAGAATTACATATGTACTAATTAAAAACCATTTTAATAAGTACTTAACATTTAGCATAAGAACTGAATAAAATAATCTGATAGAAAAATAAACGTTTATGTTTAAGACTTAAAGGAATTTACTACAAATAATAAAACTTGGTTCTGATTTTTTTTCCTTTTAGTAAATTTAATTTTAGTCAAAAGGTGATGAAAATAAAGTAAAAGCTTCACACTGAGATATAGATATTACAAAAATATGCAACGCAGGAAAAGAAATACAGGCTGTTATCAAAATAATGGAAATATCTTAGATTTACAAAGAATCCTTTATTAGTATGGTGTAGGACCGCCTTTGGTATGTAATATAGATTGGATTCGCCTAGGAATCAATTCATACATGTGCTGAATAGTGCTTAGAGGAATATTGTACCATTCTCCTTGGAAATATTGTGAAAGTTGTGGGAGAGATGCCAGTGGGGATATCAATTCCGTATTGAATGCTTTAGAATAGACCGAAACGGTTCAATTATATTGAGGTCGGGTGACTTTGCTGGCCAAGGTTGATGTTTAAATGCATCCTCGTGTTCATCAAAACATGGCTGGACAAGTCTCGTTGCATAGTTAGGTGCATTATCATCCTGAAAAATTCTATCTCCTAAAGGAAACAAAATTTGTATCATAGGATGGACCTGGTCAGGTGAAAATTTTTTATACTTCTTCCCTATGATCCTTCCTTTCAGGGTTACTTTTGGTCCAGCAGAAGACCATGACACCGCTGCCCATATCATGACTGATCCTCCTCCATGCTTGACAGTTCGAAAGAGACAATCGCTACCATACATTTGTGCAGGTGCTCTCCAAACGTGCACACTTCCTGATGTAGGGAAAAGTGTGAAAGATGATTCGTCAGACCATATTACTTTCCTCCACTTATCAATCGACCAGGTTTTGTGAGTCTGACACCACTGTAGTCGACGTTTGGCATTCACATCTGTGACAAGTAGCTTAGGAATTACTGCTCTGCTGTAAATCTGTTTATGAAGGTGCCTTCTTACTGTAATTATCGACACTGGAGAATCCATAAACTGATTGAGGTCACTTTTGCTGCAGTTGTTCGCTTTTTACATATTTCAATTACACGTCGGTCTCTTTCACTGAGCTTCCTTCTCTTTCCGTCTACTATTTTGCTTTACCGAGCTTGCCTACCCACCCTGTGTGTATGCTGCCATAACTTTAGACACCATACCTCTAGAAATGTCTAAAAGTTGGGATGTTTCGATTATACTTGCTCCGGCTAGGCGGGCTCTTACAGTTTGGTTTCTGTAAAAATCTGGGAGAGCCGACATTTTACGCTATTGAAAAAAATCCAAGACTTACAGAACTTCAATAAAGCAAACACATACTACCAGAATATATACAATTCTATATATAAAAAACTGGTAGCTATTATTATATTTTAATGCTTAGGAAGTGCATTCAAAAATGTCACTTTTATTCACAGGTGTTTCCATTACTTTGATAATAACCTGTATCAATACTATTTTTCTTCTTAAACATTTATCAATATAGTATAACAAACTAGACAATTTAAAAAGTGTGAAATATTGTTTTATATTTATTTGTGTTGTTATAGTTTTTAATTATGCATTAATATTCTTGGAATTTGATGAAGCATTTCGTTTAATGGTTAAGAAATATATTCATATGGAAATATAAGTTTATGAATATCTGTATCGTTCCCATTTTTGAAACATTTACAGGAAGAAAAACATTATTTTTTATAAGTAACATAAAACGTTTCAGAATTTATATTTGGCTCTTAATAATACTGTATATAAGTCTATGCATTGTAAATTTTAGATTGAAATGTCAGTAAGAATTTCATTAATTATAATTTATAAATAGTAAGTATTTTAAATCTAAAGTAAATATAGTTTTTTAAATAAAGGAAACAATTTCATTCTATAAATGTTGTGAAAAGCACTTATTTTGATATCATATGTTATTATTTTCTTCAATGATATAAACTTATTTATACGAAATTTATGTAACTTTTTTGTAGGCGTGTCTGGAATATGATGGGAAGGTGACTGCATTTACCAGGAAATGTTGATGACCTAGCCTGACAATTGGAGCAAATTTGGCAAGAAATACTGCAGGAGACCATCAGGGAGCCTTATCACTCTATGCCACATCATGTGGCAGCTTGCATCCAGGCCAGAGGAGGGTAAACACCTTATTGAGCTCGTTACTTTGTGACTATGTAAATTATGAAATAAATCATTCAATTTTTCTGAAATTTTAAACATTTTCTATTATGAATATAATTTTCCTATCCACCAATTTTTATCGGCATTGGACTCCCTCTTGGTGCGTCGTTTTTTATGTTACAGAGTTGTATATATATATATATATATACATTCATTTATTCATACATACACACACATATATATATGCATAATAGTGGTGTCTAAGTATAGTAAAGTAGCCATGAGCTACTGAATAAAACTACATACGGCGCCACCTAGTAGAAAACTGCGGAGTCAGCATTTCTATCTCGAAAATGGAACCTGACAGGGAAAAAAAAGGGATTTATTAAGTTATAGACTATAATCGATTAAGGACGAAAATACACCTTGCGGACATAAATGCGAAAAATAGAATGGTCAAACGAGCCTCTACGATACCACAAGCAATACCACTGTGCCACATTGCGGTGTCGTGTTTTGCCCGAAAGATAATCGTTTCTCCTTCCATTCATGTTTCGTGACGTAACAGTTTTGGAAATCGCGGAAAAATAAATGGTCATTTTAACCGTTCCATTCTTCGCATTTATCTCCACAAGTTGTCTTTACGTACTAAATCGATGATTTTCTATAACTTTGTATATAATTTTTTTTCGCTGTCTTGTTCCGTTTTCAAAATAGGAATGCTAATTCCGAAGTCTTCCATTACGTAGTGTCGTAGGTGGTTTCATTCAGTAGCAGATGGCTACTTTACGAAACCTAGACACGAATTTTATGAGTATAGAAGCAGCCATTCCGAAATTTAGAGGGTGGTAAGAGACTAAAATGGACAACCTGTATATATATATATATTTAATGCAGTGCAATTACAGTTAAAGCAAGTTGTGTGAAGAGTTATTCTAGTCACTTGCTTAAGCTTATTAGTTTTATTGGCACTTGAAGAATACTTGCTGGGCCTTGAGATCATTTTAAAACAGGAAACACTGAATTTGGAAGGATAACGTAAAACATATGCCGGAATTATGAGTAGTGTTGAATCGCGACTTCTATAAGGTCAAGAAGCTTCCAAGTCAGTATAAAGTTTTGATAACGAACATCACAATCACCAGGTTATGAAATGGGCCGAACTTCACATTCCAGATTAATGAGAGTTTACTTTAAGCTAAATAGTTCTAATTACTTTTTCCTCAACAAAATATTCTAAAAATTTTAAATTCAAGATATCAGCTCACGACATTTATTCAGTTATTTTTTTCATTGAAATAATTATTTCATTGAAATTCATTTATAGAAAATATCAATTCTTTCGTTTTTTTTTATTCATGTGAAGAGATATTGTTCACTTCTAAACTGTTTGTTTTAGTGGTAAAATTGCATTCAAAAATTAAATAAGCTTCTATGATCCTGAATTTGTTTTTATTTTAGAGCTCTCCAGAAATATATTTCAAGCAGTTTCTTACATATTTTTCTGAAGCAAAATTCTTTCAAATCCAAAACAAGAAAATATGACGATTGAATCAATTTATGAAATAATAAGCTCAAAAATAATTCGGAACCCTTCCTAATATAATCAATATAGTCACAAATTATTCTTTAATGAAATGAACTTCATAAGTAATTTAAATATTAAATAATTCAATATAATTTTCACCTCTGTCACAGTATTAAACATCAATGCATTTCTGAATTGTTAAGAGATCGAGACAAAATGAAACATCTTGGAAATTATTTAAGCATCTGAGGAGATGACAAATTGCAATAATGGAGGGTGTTTAACGTTTATAAGTATAAGGATAATTTTATCACATCTAATTTACACTAGAACTGTAGTCTAGTGATTTTTATTAAATTACGCACATAAATAAGGAGAAAAAAAATCAGGGAACTTTATTTAAGTGATTGGAATCAACATATATTTTATTCGAAATCGCAACGATTCTGACTCTGACATGCATCATTTATTTTCCTTTTTTTAAATATACTTTTAAAACTGCGACTACTTAAAATAAGATTTTAATTTGATTTTTCTGAAATTATATTTTAATTGGATTAAAATGTTTAAAAATGTTCCATACTTATAACAATTTTATATATTTTCTCCCATACAAGAGAGAGAGAGAGATACAAAGAGAGAACTGTAGAACACGGGAACAATGACGTGTGATAAGGTCTTCTTTAATATATGAGAAGCATCAATTTTATATTTCCTTCCACGAATTTTTCTTCTTAATATACTAATTTATTCAATGCTTGATGCAAAAAAAATATTGTATTGTATATATTTTATTTCTTAGAAACAAAATTAATATTTGCTGTTTAAGTAAGGAAACAGTTTAATGCTACAAATATTCATTAAGTTCTTTGTTCTCAAACCGAAAGAAGATAGTTTCCACTAAACATTTTATTTCATTTTTATTCTTCAGTGGGAGAAATTTGCATGTGTTAGAGAAATATAGTATGCTATTTTACATCTAACCTTAATTAGGATATTAATTTTAGCGTAAACACAAAACTATTACATCTTTCGCAGTAAAGAACGAGAACAATTCTGCAACAAATTGTTCTCGCTACAGCAACTGATGCTTGTTTGCGGTTGAATTTATTTTTTTTTAGAGAAGTGCTTGAAATTATTATGACACAAAAGAAAGAACTATGAGAAATTATGATTATTTCCCCCGTACATATCATATAATATTAACAAGTACATGCGTGCTTGAAAATATACATATTATTTGCACTATTTTATTAAATTGAGAAAATATTTTACTTACTGTAAATGCGACGAACTCAAGTTTTTATTAGCATTCCTTTGAAGAAACTTTTATCTTAGCTTAAAAATTCTTATAACTTCTCTCGAAACATCTCCAATATCTAATAGTAAATATATAATATATATTTAAGTACTTAAATGGCAGAATCATGGGACTGAATTCTTATAAAACTTTGTATTCCTATCCTAAGCTTAATCAACTGATATGTCCTCATTACACTAATTATTTGAGTTAACCTATATTTCCAGGTATTTGTTTGCCATGAGCCACACAATGAATGTCTAGAAAGAAAGCCGGAAGGCTCCGTCTGGCCTCTCTGTCTCCCCAATTTCAATATCCCAACACTATATTTTCTTCTTACCTTTTGAAGATTTATCGAATTTTCGTGATTATTTTTAAAGTCTATGTAAAGTGGAATGATTGTTGGAAATCGGCTTTATCTGTAAAGCGTTAGCTTTTAGTTTCATTCACTTCTAAAGAAATTACTAATGATATTCAGAATATTCATAGTCTAGAGTTGCTTAGAATGGTATACATAAGTGTTATGAATAATCTATATTTGCCCTTATTTTATTACAATTGTTACAACATATTATGCCGCTAGTAACAACTGAATATGAGTATGTAACTGAAATAAAGCTATTATATAGATAAATTGAATCCATGCAAACAATTTGCACAGAAAATGATTTAAAAATTTAAGCTTGAAGTAATTTGTGGAAATTATATGTTATTGAATTCTTTTAAATTTTGAAATTACATAAACAATTAGTAAAATGCACTAATTGAAGATAGCTATCTAAACCAATGGTTATCTATCTTCTTTGTTCCTTTATTTGTAATGTGAAATACTAGCGAATCTTCTCAGATGGAATCACGCTCTCAAAAACTCTTTTTCTAAATCGTCAAAAAGGAGATATAGTAATATATATTCTAATATAATATAATATATATAATATTATATATTCTAATAATATAATGGATATAATAATATAATATATATAATAATATATATTTTAATAATATAATAGATATAATAACTTTATAATTATAGAGATAAAATAATATAATTATTAAATATAAGAGATATATTTAATAATTTTCACGATTCCATTTGTAGTTGGACAAAATTGATATAAAGGGAAATAAATTATGTCAAAGGAATATTCACTTAGATAATTAACTTCTAATGATTTATCTCATAATGTGTTAATGATTTTTCATTATGAAATCGGCCCACGTTTCAAATATCGTAAGATCTCATTTGAAGTTTACTGAGTGATAGGGGTTTAAAAATGTGTTCCCTAGAATTAAAGGAACATTTCAAACATTTGACGATAATAAATTTTCAGCTTAACATTTTTCATAGACGTCTACATCGATCAAAACCGTTACTAATTATAATTTTAATAATGTAAAGAAATAGAAAAAGCAGTGAAATTACAAAAATATTTGCAAGGAAAAAGGAAACTGGAATATCCGAAATTTTTGGATATTTGTATTTCCTGTATCCAGAAATCCTAAATTTAAATTTTCATGCAATTATCTCCAATATCTTTGGACATGATTCTGAAAGAGCAGTATGGGAAACGGCACACTTTAAGGGACCGTGTATTAATTTTAAATTACTTATTATCGATCCCATTTACCAAACCAAAAAAAAAAAAAAAATGTTCGAAAGCGAAAAAGCTTTATAAACAATATTTTTTTTATTTTCCAACTAGCAACAATAATTCACAAAATATCATATGTTGCATTAAATAACAACAAAAAATAATAAAAATATAAATAAGATAAAAACTGATTAGAATAAATTGATAAACCATTATAACTGAAAAGATGTTAAGTGTCTTACACATATATGTTTGCACAAATTATTCTAGTATATGGTTTTTCTTCCAGTATATATCTTTGAAACTAATGATTAGGTTCTAATGGAATTTCGAAAATTTGCTATTTAAATTATGATCTATTTGAATCTACTAAGAGTAGGGTTTCTGGAGGAAAAAAAAATTAAATCTTAGTTAAATATATTAATTAATTTAATTAGTTAATCCAGTAGCTTCAGAGCTTAGTACCCATTAAGCTATGAATAATAATATCAAATTAATCTAGATCTGATAAGTATTGCAAAAGAATTTTAGAGTGTCTCCTTCTTTTTGACAATTGAAAACTGCAGCCACGTAAGATGAATGAAAAACAATAGATAGTTTATTGAAAAAAAAAGGATAATAGAAATTTTGCAGAAAATGTATCTCATTCTCATCATATTAAATAATATAACAATATCAACAATACTTAAATGCGTATTAAATATTCTGAAGTATGATAATACATAATTACATTTTTAATATACAAGAAATTTCGAGTTAAATTGCATTATAAGTCTACAAGAAAAGATTGTTGTAATTTACTATAAATATGAACATTAAACTGAAATATTTTTACAGATCTGTAAAATCTTCCAAGAACCTTGATCTAAAACCTTTAATGTTTTCATAATGAGTAGTAAATTAAAAATACTATTCATTTTATTTCTATTTCATTAGCCCCTTAAGTTATTTCATTTTTACAGAACTTCATATTTTACAGATAAATATATTAAAGTAATTTTCATATTAAAATTGTAAAATATGTAAAGATAAATCGGTAGGATTTGCCAAATATGCGAAAAAAACATTTATTTTTGTTCGCAAAAAAAAGACACGGATTAAGGATCGAGAAACTCTCAAAATATTGCCTGAAGTGTGCTCGTAAGCGTTATCAAATTATTTTTTAAAAACATTGTACTGTTGTACTTGAGTGAGGTACCAAAATGTTTAATCTCATCCATGTTGACCAATAGACATACTTCAATCAAGTGCCTACAGTTTTGACGATCCCTAATACAAAAGACATGAATTGATAATTAAAATGTATATTGAAGGGTTGGAAATTTTCACCTGCCATTTCTGGTTATTAAATTTAAAAACTTTAAAATTCAATTCAGTTTTCCTGACAAATGTTTCAAATGTAAATTTGTTCTCATGCAAATACATAATTTTTTTCTCCGTTAGGAATAATGATAAAAATGAAACAAACGAAAATATATAGCATTATAATATCTATTGCTTAGCTATATTATTGAATTTGAGTATCGAAAGTTCAAAAAGATGTATATTTTAGAAAATATTTATCATAAAATCAGTAACCATATTAAACATTTATAAATAAATTAAATAAGGTATTTAAGTTTACTGACAGCACTTTTCTAAACAAATGTTCTCAACGAAGCATTTTTAGTGTATGTGTGTATATTTGTAAGTTTTAATTAATTAGCATTTTAACTACTGCAACATCAGTCACTTTAAATAAAATATTTTCATTTAATGGGAACTTAAAAAAAATTGCCTGCGCTGTGAAATTTCATCATCATTAAAAACTCCTTGGTAATTCCGATGGTCCCCACTTCGTGGAATTTGATTTCTTATTGAGTAATTTGAGAAGTGTTTCTAATGTTTTTCTTGACATTAAATTAAAACATCGCACCGTCACCGAAAGTCATTTTAAATTCTCCAAAATGATCTTCAGTTATCAGGTTTGACATAAAAAAAGTTGCTTCTTTCGCTACGAAACCTGATATCGCATTTTCTGACTAATTTAAAATCTACCAACCGAGGCCAGGAGCGTTGGTACCCACGGAAGTATTTCCTGCACACTGCAAAACATAATTAACAATTTGCAAAACATAAACTAGAATATTTTTTATCGATTTTTTTGCTTTACCCTCCCAATTATTTATTTTTCAAAGTTCAGAGGGGAATTCTTTTTTTTTGTGTGTGTGTGTGCTTTTTTTTACTTAAAAATTTCTTTTGATCATTCTACTTTTTACAGTTTTTATAGAATACCTTTTTTTGCTCGTATCCCTGAGGTATAACCAAGTATCAGCACTTTGTCTTAATTAAATTAAACTAAGAGCTTTTTATGGCAACATAATTTAACGGTCGTATTTCTTAACCTGCTATGTGCTTCTTTTTGCAAACACACGGTAAACTTCTTGTAAATAAGAAAAAAATATTTTTTTAGTGTTTAATGATGTGTCCCAAAGACTCCAGGAACATAAGATTAAATTTTTGCAGCGTGAAAGAACACTTCATGACATAGATTATTTAGGACAATGGTAGATGGAATTTAATTCTGCATCATAAAAACACTTTTTTTCAGTTCGTGTGCGCAATATATTCAACAGAAAATCCCTACAGTATCAAAAGCTTAACATTCAGGCATATAATTTAATTTAAACTATTCCTTTCTAATTAAGAAGAGGTAGGAAACATTTGTTTATACTTTTTAATTGAATTGGTAATATAGTCTGGTTGTAGTGTTTGGCGAGAAATCAGATTCAATTTAATCAAAACAGGAATTTGTTCTATTAAAGGTGAATCTTTGAAGCAGACAGTTTCTTTTTTTTCGACTCTTGTGTTACATGTGTATTTTTTACAAAGTATAATTGTATTTTTAGATTTTTTTCCTTTGCAAACACACAAGCTCAGTTGCAGTTAGGGGGAATTATGACCCCTGAACATGATGTTTTTCATCCCTAATTTCAGGGGCGTTTGGCTGATGAAATTAAGGATTAGAAATTGGAGGTAGGGTATCATATATCAGTTCATTTTTGTGAACAGAAATAATTTGATATATATATATATTCCTTTAAATTGTGCTTAAAAGCTTAAATTTTGACATGTGTTTTAAATTTGTATGGTGATTTAATCATCTGTTTATGATCAAGAATTGTGGGTCGTATGAGTTTCATATATCTTAATAACAATAAAAATGACTTTATCACTCATGTTCTTCATTACTCTTCTCTTTTGCCATATCTCAATCTAATATATTAATCAAAAACTGAACTCTAAATAAAGACAAGTAAGATCAAACTGAAATACTTTATTAATAGCAAACTGGAGAATAGATAAAGTCGTTTACTTTTTCGAATCTCAATCAACTACATAATCCTAAATTGTGATTTATATATGAAGTATTAGTTTTACCTATTCACACGAACAAAATTCAATAATTCACATCAACAGTAACTTCGTAGCTTAATACCTCAACTAAAATTCTCTTTAATCCACAAAAGTAATTATGTTATTTCAAACCAAATTATAAATCTCTATCAGCAAGTCGTTATCCTTTATCTCCCTTAATTTTCCTTCCAATTTAATTTCATTTATACATCATTATCTCTAATTCAATTCCCTTCACTTATATCCTGATTAATTTACATAACGTTCTAATTTTTTGGGAAGAAACTGTAATTTTATTCTTTTCAATTTACTGTTAAGTCCCTGAGGTTTGTTAAGAGTAAAAAAAATCGAGAACAGCCCAACGTCACAACTGTACATCATATATTATTTTAGCTATCAATTCTTTGGCTGATAGCAAGTTTTTCTAACAAAATTCCTTAAATTTTCACGGCAACCGAGATAAAACAGATATGAAGACACTTATAAAACGACATATTCCCTGTAGATGTTTACTGACTCCAGACACAGCAATAGACTTTTAATAAATATTGTGTTAAGTATTGCCGTAATGAATATTACCTCCTCTATCCCGAATTTTATCTACATGTGTTGAAGTTTCCGGTACAATCCTTTTTAAAGCTCTTTGCCATTGAATAATAAGAGAAAATCATTGTAGATTTCAAAGGATCACACTCAATGAAATTATCACACTTATAAACAAAAACTGACAGGTTAATAACAGAAAACAAGAAAAACAAAAACACACTATAGGATTTCTTTTATCAAGCACATCGTGACAATTCATGAAATATTGCTGTTACGGATAACAAGTAGACCGAAGAATCGCATTGTTTGATCTAACAGATAAGTTCCACATTATATAATACCCTTTTTGAAAAGAGGGTTGAAAACCAAGATAACGTCTTAAACAAACTCGAGCCAAAGTTAGGATTTAGCTTGAAAGACAAAGAAAGTCTTTATTTGAAATCTAGAGAATTAAAAAGATTAGAATAAAGTACCGATAGCTGAAGGTTCATCTTATTTTTGTGATAACAGAAGTGAGTCACTAGTTTGCTTGAAAAAATGTATATATACGAAGTACGCTTTGTTTAAAAATGTTTCCGTTCCTTTTCCTTTATCGTCGCCTATCAGTAAGAGTTACAAATGTGATGTTAGAAAACATGGAGGATAAATTTTATGTAATATTAACATGTGACTATACAAATCATAGGGAAAAAGAATGCTTTTAACTTGAGAAAGGGATTGTAATTAATGGTTAATATTTTGAACGGTGGAAAACACTTTACGTAAGGTATATTTTTGAAAGAGGTATAGTACTGAATATGTTGTACCTCTCATGAAGGATATATACACCCTAAAAGTAAAATATTCATTTTTTCAGAATATGTAGAAGATATTTATAACTTTTTTCTTCTTATTTTACCAAACTGGAAATTTTTAAAGAAATAAAACATTTTAAAATAGTTCAGAATTAAATTTATGAATCCTTAAGAGTTTAAAATTTGATCTTCGATGTATTTACTTAGAAGGACATGCAATAATGTTTTATCATTTTTGAATCATGAATATCTCAGATTAATAAACCATGGGATATATTTATAACATTACACATTGAATCATTTAAATGTTAATATTATTAACTGTTCAATTTAAAGTGATCTTTTCTTTTAGTAGACAAACTTTAGTAGACAAACATTCCATATGCAGTTCTCTCTCTCTCTCTATTAATTTTTTTTATTTTAATAATGTAATTACTTGTATTACATAAAAATAATCTTTTTCGCCATCACATACAAAGTTTGTATTTTTACTATGATGTACATTTTTCTTATAAAGATTGCTACAGTATATATTTTGATCGCATTAATTATGTTTTTTAAGAAATTATTTAACATGGTATGTTATACAAACTCTTACCTATTTTATTTTTTGGAGGCAAGTATAACAATTTGTGTTTTTCTTCATATATAAGTAGAACAGGTAGTTTACAATTAAAATGCATCAAATTAAATGAAAAATGGAAAACTATACTGCTACTCATATGAGCAAATAGAATTTATTTTTATATAAAAAACAACGAAGGAGCCATACATATTAATTTACTTTTTCTACGCAGTATATTAATAATATGGATACAAAGTATGAACGATACAATATTCTTTTGGTATTTGAAGGATTTTGTTTGAAAAAAATTAAAAAATATTAAACATAAAATCTGCCTAATGTAAGATATTTAATCTAAATAATAGGAATTTTCTTTAAATGACTTTATTATTATATTTTCTTTTATTAAATTTTTTCTGCATTAATGAAAATAAAAAAAATATACTTGAATAAACTTCTTCATAATGACTTTATCAACAATTAATACTCAGTACCAATAAGTAATTTTAATTTTTAATTTTATCAATTTTAGTTCAGCAATTAGTATCGTAATTCTGATAATTAAACTATAGAAGGACCCAAAAACAATTTAGTGTTCTAAACCCGTTTAGGCATATCTCATTCACGAAGAATGTGACACTTTAAAGTAATTTAGTAGTATATCGAAGTTTCAAGCCACATTAGCTTGATAACAACATGATCACCTTCTAACATGAAATAATTAGAGATGTTCTTGCTGTTCTGAACTGCAAATGTCTTGCCATTATATGTAAATGAACTAATTTAAGGCGTTATATCAGAGTAATTAAGAAATTCCAGCATAAGATAGGATTCTTATCGTCTTGTGGCTTAAAGAAATATCATTAAAGGTAAGAAAATAGTCGTTTAAATTGATTATAAAAGCTTTACACCCTTTGAGTTTGCTTCTGATAACGGATTATAGCTTTTTAACGCGAATTGTTTTCTTCGCAAAACTTTGTTGGAGATTTAGTTTCGAGTAATATTTAATAAGATTCTTGAAGTTCTTTAGTGATTTCAGGAACTTAAAAGTAGTTTACTATAACACGAGAAAATATTGTAATGGTTTGAAAATTTTTAAGGAATATTCACTGAATGATAAAGCTAATTGTCTCCCTTTGAAGATATTGGGTAAAACGCAATTCTTTTATTGATTATTCTTTAAAATGTGCATCTAAAATAATTGTCTTGAATTCAATAAGAATAAAATTTTTAAATAAGTAATGGGGGCTTTCTCTGAAATTGCCTGTTTAAGAGTTTTGTTTGCTTTTATTTGATTTACTTTTAATTGTTATTTTTAGTTTTAGTGCTTTAAAATATATGCAATAATAATACTGAAGTTTCTATGAAATTCAAATAATCGTTTTCATCTTTCATGCTGAGTTTATTTTTCTAAAAGAAATGAATAAATGGTTAAAATATTGTCAAACCGTGAGTAATTTTCTGATAGTGAGCATACAAGGCAATTGTTTAGTAATGAATTTTTAGTTCACTCTACGTCATTGTGTATATAGAAGTGTTTTGAAAATTTTTAAAATTCATTCTTTTACTCTTTTATTGTTCGGGTATTACATTTAATGTACAGAACTTAAAAAATAATCTTCAACTAAGAAACTAATACTCGTTTTAAATTTAAAAAAATGAAAAAGTTCTATGCAAAGTTTTATAAAGAACAGATTTAGTCAACCAAGGTGAGTTTTTTTTAAAATTAATTTTAAATTACTCAGTTAAATATAAGAATTAAAGTAAACGGTGAAATATCGAGAAATGGACAATAATAAACTTTTCCGATATTAAAATTAAAGGAAATGATAAATTGCTAAAATGAATATATTTATACTAAATGTAATTAAAATTGATGCAAAAGATAAAAAATTGAAATGTGATCTGGTATGTCAAAAGTGATTCAACTGAAACAATAGCTTCTTGGGTGGCTAATGTTATGAATATCTATCTCAGATACTTCTTTTTAGCATTTGTATTCATCAGCACAAAGATACAGCGGTTGAAGCAGCCGCGGATCATGGTCACTAGCTAACAGCCGGCTTTGTTACAGTCGAGTTGAGTCTTGTATCAAGCCCTGGTTTCACCCAAAACTCGTCACTTATAAAGAGTGATACACGTTGAACATGTTTAAGTTCAAATCCGTCACGCTTGGATGATGGAGAAGTTTCGTGAGCAGAGTCCCACTCATATGTCTTCATCGTCAGTCAGGTTGAAAATTACGAGGTTCGTTGCCAATAGACCTCATGTTGCATTCTTAGTGTGATGTTTATAAACTACCAATCAATCATTTGATCTCGGCTTAAAATTCTGAGTTTTACTGTCATTTGTCATCAGCAAACTTAAATAGTCGTATGACTAAAATTTGCTAAGTAAATAAAACATAAAACGTAATCTTTAAATAGACTGCCGAAGCAGACAGTTTAATAAGAAATCTGGCAATATATGCAATTTTATGAAGACCATTGATAATCAGACAATTTGAAATTATTTAACCAAATTTCCATTACTTTTCTTTACATAATGTTCTATTTATATAATAAAAACACCACATATATTTGAATAAATCATTAGGAGGGCTTACTGAATACATTCATCGTAATTTTACCTTTAATATTCGTCTGAAAATCAGTCTCAGATAAATAAATTTGTTTTATCTTAAACGAATCAGTTTATTCATATACTTTTCATAATCAAACAATTAATTTAAGCATCTTGTATGAATTGAAATCAATCAAAAATTATAACGATGAAGATATTAACTATCATAGAAAAGAGATTGAGTGAAAAAAATATTTTTATGAAGTGTTAAACTGTATTTTTTATATATAGAATTAACAGCAAAAATAAATAATAATTGCTAAATGTACCGTGATTTATTAAAGTATCGAGTTTTTGTGTAGTTCCTGATTTGTTATTCCTCCAAAATAGTATTCCAAAAAAAAAAAAAAAGAGTACATTTAGAACCATTTTTAAATGAAAGTAGACTATTGCTGTAAGTTTCTATGAATTGCAATTATTTTTAAAGAGGAATAAAATATGTTGAAAACTTTTCAAATAACTGAATATGACACTGCAGATAAGTATTTTACGTTAAAAAAATATGATATAAGTAATTTATTTGTAGCTTACAAAGTCAAAATAAAAATGATAATAAAGAAAAAAGATAACGCAACAGAAGTTGTATGAAACAATGCAAAAATCCCATATGAAGGACATTTATTATAAAATGCTTATTTTAGCATTTAAATAAAGCTCCTTATTTTTCTATTAACAAAATAAAAATAAACTTATCCAACATTTTGAAACGCTTTCTGAGAATGAGCTATTCCAACATTTCCTACAGAACTAGTGTCTCAAAAATAAATGAAAAGCAGTTTTTCTTTTTCATTCCTTACATACAAAGTATTTTTTTCTATTTCAGTGCCTCGTTGTATTTGAAATTCTTAACATAACAAATTAATAAAAAGCAATTATTTTTAAAACAGTAATAATATACTTCAAATAAGAGTTACATGTGAAGGAATTCTTAATCTTTACTTTAAAAAAATAAATGCAATAGCCAGACGGTAAAACAATAATAAAAAAATAATAAAATTCCAGACGCCTTCGTCAGAAGTCATGCCCTCGAGCCAAGAACAGTGATTTAATTATTGTAATCTGTTCGAAAGAAAACTTCAACTTTGACTTTAACTATAGTTATATAAACAATCAGAGCTTTTAAAATACTCAATGTTTCTTTTAATTTCAAGAATTAACTGGTTGTTCTGCTTTAAATAAAAGGATAACCTTAAAAGTGAAATAAAGTAAGAAAAATTCCCATTTAACTAAGATTCTCACAGTATTTGAATTTGTCGAGGTCTTTTTCCTACAAATCGGAAACTGTACGCTTAAAGAATACATTTAATTTTCTCGTTAAAATGTTTGATAAGTTAAATAAAAATAACACACTCTGGATTTAAAATGTACTGACTGAGTTCTTAAAAGGATTTGAAGCTCTTTGAAGTCTTCAAATGTTTTTGATTTTGATTTGAATTTAATTTATTAATCGATCTCAGAGAAATGAATATTTTATTTTCGAATAATTTTTATAGGAATTTGTGCTAACTATGTGTCAAAAAAGGCATAAAATAAAAACCATACTTATCAATCAAGCATATTAATTAAAAGCGGTTTGAAACATATCTGAAGCTTTGAATTGATCAATGATTTAATGATAAATTTAATAATTACTGAAACAGTTCAGAGATGTGTTTGGCCATTCTGATAAGAACTAAAACAAGAAAAAAACTGTAATTGGATTTCGGAAATTTATCAGAAAATTTTACAGTTTATACTTTAGATGAAAAATGGTTTAATGATTAAAATTATATTTTTAAAGAAAAGCATTTTGTCAATGCATGCTAGTTTCAACGAATTCATTATCTATATTCTATAGTGAAATAACATGTTTGTTTATTAAGCCATATTTAGAATAATATTACAAAAATTCCTTAAATAAAATCGTAATATTGTTTTATGAATTACAAAGAATATTCCATTGTTAAGTTTTTCTTTTTTCACGGTAGAAAACATTCTTAATATATATTCTTTACAAATGGAATAAGACTACTACCCTGTGTTTATTTATATTTAAAAACAGTGAAAAAAATTCTTTAGCTAAATATACTTCCAAATTCTAAAATCTCTAGTTATGAAGTCAAAATCTTGAATATAGATAAATAAATTAAATTTTTTTTTTTCTTTTTACATTTTCATGATTCAAATAGTCGATACATCAAGAATGATGTATTTTTAATGAAAATTTTTGATCGAACTTAAAATATTTTTTTGCATGAAAGAAACACAGTATTTTTTTGTATGAAAGAAACACAATATTGCATATAAATGGTAGACTAAATAATGGAAACACTTTTGGAATCTGAATTATTATATCTATAATAGGGTGTTGGTCTACCATGAAAATGATGGACAGCAAAAATTTGATGTAGAATGGAAGTCATA
Organism: Nephila pilipes; assembly: GCA_019974015.1. Taxonomy (NCBI): domain Eukaryota; kingdom Metazoa; phylum Arthropoda; class Arachnida; order Araneae; family Nephilidae; genus Nephila; species Nephila pilipes. Next base: position 340,840 of record BMAW01029087.1, on the reverse strand, counting down.
TATTGATATCTCGCTTGACATAAGGTATTTTATAGCTTTCTATCGCTAAAAATTCTCCCAATTCTACTCACGCCGAAGGTGGAGAGAGATGAAATTAATGAGAACTATTTCATTTGGCTCTCGTGTTCATTAAGTCAATTCACTGTTGTGTATAGACATCATTATCTGTCTGAAATTAGGAATAGCTACTATAAAGGACTGTCTGCACATTTGTTTGAACGGGGTCCTGGAGCATATTCAAATAGATTTGGGCTATTACTCAATCCTTCAGAATCGTTATTAGTTCTAAGGAATGCGTAGAAATAGCTACTCACACCATTTAAGTACCTTTTCATAGTTTTGCATAAAGGGCCAAGAATTTATCATGGAATGCTTCATAGAAATGTCATCTAATATAAAATCTTCTTATGGCCAGATGCAAGTGGAAGACTATTCGTCCAAGCCAAACTGAATCTTTCAAGTCTCACGGCTGCAAATTTGATACTATTTACACCACTACACGCATGTTTGGCATTAGTATTACTAATCGGGGGTTTGCACTTAAAAATTACAATCTGTGAAGCTCCCGAACTTTTTTATGTTAGATAAGATCATTTGGACTAATGTTTAGATTTGTTGTTATTTGTTCAACATTTTGAGTGAATAATTCAAGATATCTCTCTTAATCCTTGCCTGATAACTTTATTTCCCGGTAAAAAGTTTACGCATTTCTTAATTGTTCTTTTTGATACTAAGCCATAATTATAAATATAGTTCCTCTTATCACACCCATGTTTTTGGCTGTTTTAGAAATTGAAATCTTTTCTCGACAAGAATCAATAATCAAACAATTTTTCAAATTGCCGAGATATGGTATTTTAAAATAATACGACGCGATTGGTGTCTTATCTATTATTGTACCACTTACAAGATATATTTGATTTCCCACCTTATTAATATATACAGCAAATAATAACACCTACATTACACTAAACATTTGTAAAATACATTTTTCTGAGCTTAATCCAACATAAACTCATTTTCTTTCAAAGAAATTAAATCATTTAGCAACTAGAAAACAAAGCTATCTTTTGGCTTTTTAAAACTTGCTAAAAGGATGAAAGAAAACAAGTAGAGCCTTTGGACCAGTACATAAAAATGTTCCCCGCTTATAATGAATATCGTTACAAAGATTTTAGCGGAGTGGAAATTACTTAATTATATGTATAGTTACAAAAATTGTCTTTTCGTGTAGATGTATGGTATGAAAACAGTTCATCAGGAAGGATAATTTATTCTCAAATATTCAGGAAATGAGAAAACATAGGTAGCAGAGCTATTACATATTAACTGCATAATCAGGAAACACAATACTTGTACGGATTAGCGACACAACAGAGACAAAAACATCACTTCCACAGATTAGCAACGCAGATACAAAGCAGTTTTTGTAATAACAGTAATATTCATAACACCTTCAATAATTTTCAGCTCACCAGCTTACTAATTCCCACCGTAGACAAATCCCCAAAATAATCTCTGCACTTCCACGACAGGCTCCGACAGCTTCCTATAAACCCTGAAGATTCATCGGCAGATACAGACCTCTTCCCAGTAGATTCACTCAGCCACGCTACCGATCAATTCTGCGGCAGATTCGCTCAGACAACTCCGACACATTGTATCGATCAATTCACTCTGACTTCATATCTCACCATATTTCTAGGTGTTCAATCAAGATGTGATGTCACAGAAAAAATCTATAAATTTCACCCTAGTCGAAGTTTCGACAAGATTACAACATTTTCGTGGACTTTCATTTTGTTACTAATGTTACCAAGTTTGTCACCACCAAAACGTTCGCCAAATTCGTTGCCAAGATCAGAAGGAGGGAGGGGTTAACTACTTTAACTTTCCATGGAATTTGACGAAAACTATAAATCTTTCTTTTTTTATAAGAACAACGTCACATGTGAGTGTTATCACCATTTCACAATAGTATATTTACAGTTGAGCCTCACTGTAGTGAACATGGGATATAAAAATTCTCGGTTATTATGAACTTCTACTCTAGTTCCAACTGAACTCCTAATGTTATTTTAAATACCTAAAGTGAACTCCTTAGAAAATGCAAGTTTTCTTATGATGAACTGAAATTTCCTTTACGAATACTTTATTTTTTCCAACTTTTAAAAGTTTATTTTATACATATATATTAGGATCCCTTTAAAAATTGCATTCTAAATTTCCTTCTCACATCCCTCTTTTTCTATTCTTCCCGCCGTTTTTAGGAATCAACCGTTGATCCATTACTCGATAATTACTATACCTGTTTCAATACTACCCCCACCACATTCTACTGGTCCACTACATAGACCCTGTCCCTTAAACCTCCCGTTTAAAAATAGAACAATCAAAAATCTCTGATGTCTCTCTGTTCTACTTCTCTAGAGGTTGCTTCCAATTCCATACCGCTTCAGACAGAGAAGACATTTTGCTCTCTTAGCAGTATCCCGAAAAAAACTGGTAAAAATGGCGACGAGAAAAAGAAGGAAAAACATTTCAATCGAATATAAAAATAATGAAACGTATAGAGGATGGTACCAATTAGTTAGAAATATGCAATAAATTATCCTTGTCAAAATCTACTGTTTCCAACATTCTGAAAAAGCGAACAAAGAAAAGAAGGGAGCAAAGAAGCTACATCAGATAATGTAGATGCTGTTTTAAAAAATGTGCTGCGTAACATTCCACACACATATACACGCACGCACTCTCACTCTCACAGACACACACATACACACACGTATAATCAAATATCATCATTAAATTGTGCTTTATCGCAAGGATTATTTTCATCAAAATTGGATGTGTAGTGAAATTGCAGTTATACTCGTACAGTGAATTTCCTATGGGTCCTCGGAAATTCACTGCAACGTGTTCGAATGTAAAATTACTTCAAAATTCGGAAAATTACAGATATTGGCATTTTATATTATTTCTCTAATACCTAATGCCCTTTATGCAAATATTATATATTTAATAATAGTGGAAAGCCTTTTTACGTTTTTGTTTCGCTTCTATTAAAGTCTTCACACCCAATTTCTACTCGTAGAAGACATGCAAGGCTCTTTAGCAAATATATGAAGTTCCATTTTTCTATTTATAAAAATATTTCGAATATGTACAATTGAATATCTGAAGGAAAAAAAACAAACTTCTCATTTTCAGTTGGAAAAAGATTGAATTAAATGAATAAACATAATACTGATTTCAAAAATTCAGAACCACAAATATTCATCATCGAAAAATCAATGCAAATAAAAGTTTAAAAAAAACCCAACCTATTTCTCTCGGTTATTGATGTATGAATAAAGATCATAAATTTTAAAAATTAAATAATTTTGTCAACTATTATATTTATAACTGCCATATTTATTTTTTAAGTAAGTCTGTCGCATTATTTACGCGTACATACCAAAAATAATCAAATTTTTAGTTTTTAAGAAATTTCTTTAAGCAAATAATACACTTACCGTTTTCATTAAATTATGTAAGGATCAATTTTATACACACACATAAGTCAAATAACATAGCTATGTTATACAAGTTTCAGATGAATAAATATTTAAAATTAATAAAGTTAGAATTAATATATGAAAGGGATACACACATTTTGGAAGAATTTTATTTAAAAGGATATGAAAAATGTAAACACAGAAAGATACTTCGAAGTGTTAAATGCATTTCATATAATGAAAAAATTCTTAATTTGGGATTATTTAACCAAAATATGATATAGGGGATAATATATGAAGCTAAACATTTTCTGTACATTGGACTGTTTCGCAAGATATTTTTGTGGAAGTTTCGCTGTGAGGTGCAAGTGTCAACTTTGTCATTTAATCGTGGGTCATAATTACCAGTTTCATTACCTATAGTTATATGGCAGTAAAGGTTGGTTTTAATCTAACTTAACATAATCTTGCATTGATTTTTGTTAGATGAGAATCCGGTCTGAGAGAGAAGAAAATAATGTTCGATCAAAAGTAACTTATTAAACATTTTATAAAAAATGCAAAATTCAGTACTGTAATTATCCATAACTCATCGATAAAGCTAAATTTAAGATTATTTTTATACTAACAACTCCAGTTTTCAATTTTTTACTGCATAAAGTTCTATAGCTGATAGCTTTAATTTTTAATTTATTACGATATGATATGATTGTTTTTTGACGTCGCACTGAGAAGCAATACTAGGGCCTCTGGCAACGAATCTCTTTGTTTTGTACTTCGGTCAAATGACGAGGATAACATCTGAGATGGCACCTTTCTCTCAAAATAACCATACAACGTCAATGCTTGTCAATGTGTAATGCTTGTACAATCAGGCTTGGGACCTCGATCAGATTTATCGTGTATCAGCCCCTCTAAACGACAAGTTTTTTAGTGGCATCAAGGTTCAAACCCATAACTCGATGAAAACGACGCTGGCCCCGTCTATGACCATTAGGCTACTGTGACCAGATTTTATGACAATAGTGATATCCATTTATGACGAAAGGACATTTTAATTCAGAATTTGCTTCATTAAAATGAACCAGATGAATTGTTTTGATCATTGATTTTCATTACACAATACTGAATTGATAATTTTGTCACATTACAAATTTCATAAAGATATTTTATAGGCATGGATTAATTGCACATTTACATTTTACATTTGCTCTTCTGAAATTGTGTGTAGTGAATTCAAATTGGGTCTCAAAGCGAGTTATTAGGATGCAAAAACTTTACTTAAATACACGATTTTAGAGAAACAATAATCACAATATTTAATTTAATATATTATATTTTTTGTACAGGGCAATTGTAAAATCGTAATGCTGACTTCATTTCGTCATTAATTTATCTTTTTATTACTTCTTCCTTTCATTAATTTTTGTATACTTGGAATAAATTCTAATTCTACTTTTTTCATTTCCTATTTTTTGTGTGCTTTTTTTCATTTCCCATTCTCCCCCCCCCCCATATGTATTATTTCAATTATATATATATTCTTATTATTTCAATTACATATTTTGTTCAAAGGTATTTCAAAAATTGGTTATATTAGTTTTTATGATAAGATGTTAATTTTATACAAAAGTATAATCATTTATATTAAAAATATAAATATTTTATTTCAATTTAATAAAAGAAATTTTTTTTTATTAAAAATGAAATTATGATTTAAATTTCCTTTATTTATTAATTTTTATGTTAAATAAGAAATTAAACAATAATTTATTCTTATTACTGGATTATTCAATGATTGAGAGGGGAGGGGGAATCATTTAAGCGTAGATTGAATTGCAAGATTAAGAACTACTGCTTTAAACGGTAGTAATTCCGCAGTACCTTAACATTGAGTTTCTCTTTTTCGGAAAGTTTTTTGAATCAGTCTTCAAATATTGATATATATTTTGGAAAATTAATTGATGAAATGCTTATAAATAACTAAAAAAATAGAAAATAAAGGTAGACAAAGCTTATAACAGTGCAAATTTAAAAAAAAAAAACGAATTAAAAGTTCAGTTAAATGATTAAAGAGTTAAAAATGATTAAAAAAGTAGGAAAGACTACATTTAGCTTTTTTAAACTTAATTAACAACAATAAGTAATTTTCCTCTTAATTTAATGAATGGAAGGTAAAATTCTGTAGCAGACAAATAATTTATCTCGTATTCTTATCAAATAAATCGGTCCAATAATGTCTGTCGTTGAATCATTTCATTATGCAAGAATTAAAATACAAATCTTACCACAAAACAAATAGTATAGTAAAATTAAATTTCTTTTGCTTCTAATGGAGTTGGAAATTGATCTTAATATTTCTGTCGTTAATTTTTTTTATGATTTAATATTCGGATTATTTTGTATCATAACTGGTGAAAAAAAATGTATTATAGAATATTTCATAGTTGGACGAAAACTCTTGCTTATTATTATTTTTTTAAGCAAACGTAAGATATGGAACAAGAAACATTATCATTTAGTTAATTGTAAGGATAGTTAAGAATACAGTTTCTTTAATTATTGTTATTATAATGAGTTTTTGCTTCATTTTTTAAATTTCTTGATGCCATGTAACTGTTCTAGAGTTATGTGTATGAGGTAAATTTGTAGGTTTAATAAATAGGAGTGCGAGGAAGCCTAAAATAACGAGTGATATTAAAAACAAATTTCGTATCACTTTTTATTTTGTTAAAAAACTCTGGAACATTTAAGAAACTATTTAAATACCTCAAGATTCCTTTTAACAAAGTTGCAAATGGTATTTCCTTGCTGGCAGCGGAATTACTTTTACCAAAAGAAGAATGTGATTTATCCGTCTGCCTTCCTTCAAGTTTATTACTATCCAACATCTGGCAATTGTATTTTAAGAACGCGTTTAATCTAAAGGATCTAATTTAAGGTTTCTTTGCACGAAGGTGAGTTTTTATGGCTCAACTAAAGTCTCATCTGCTGGAATTCTTTTTCCAAAGTAATTCACTTCTAACCTTTGCGTTCCTGCAACAGTCATGCAAAGTGGAAGGCCTTAAATGAAACCCGTCATTTTTATGGGCTTTTAAAAGGAAACAGCTTGAAAATGCTAATTTCAGTGGTTTGAATATCATTGTTTTGAGAAATTAGTGTTTATGAGAGGTTGGAATTATAAGCACGAATTCTTATTCTTACAGTTATTTGAAAGGAGTTGTTGTATCATTTGATAAGAAAAGATTTTGAAGCATGAATGGATAATGACAATAACATCAATCTTCCAGATCTGAAAAAATGTTCTAATTGGTACTGGGTGTTTGATATTTTAACGAAAGTTGTGTTACATTGTATGAAATTCTTCTTAATGCTGAATGTGATTATCCGGAAATGTTGGATTCATTTGGTATAGCCGATAACCTCTCTAATCGTATCTCTAAAATCGTCCAATTCTGAAAATATTTTATTAAATATCTTATAAGGATCAACATTTAAGTTATGATTTAGATAAACTTTTCTTGTTTATAATGTTTTAAATTTTTCTTAAGAATATCTCAGTATCAGGTAAAGCAAAATTTTTTGAAAGTTAGATAAATCAACCATAACAATATTAGTTTTGTCTCCTTTGGATTAAGCGGTATTCAATTTCGACGATTCTATTTTCAAAGATTTAGCATTTTATAACGTATCAAAGCAATTTATCACATACAGTTAAGAGCATTTCCCCTCTTACTACAGATACAAAAGTAAAAATTCTCTTTTATGAATCATATGAGTAATAATAACAATAAAAGATAAGTTTAATTGTTCTTTTAATGAAAAAGCAAAAGTTGATTGTAGGAAGAATTCATCCCCTCCATTATGAAATGGGCCCGGGGCAAAAGTTGCTTATAGGAGATTTCATTTTTCCAAGTCCTCCCTTCCCATGTTGAAATGGACGTTTATCGATGAAGCGGATTCAGAATCCTTCTCGCACTGGATTACCCACTATTATATATTTAATTTTAAACAGTAGATAAGTATTGACGCTGAGACACAAAGTAATAATTTATGATTTTTTAAAAGGACAACCATGTCTCAGTTGCACTCGCAATGTTAAATTAAAGGCAATTTGTATACGAAAATAATCTGTAACAATTCCATAAATATTTAATGCATTAATGTTATTTTTATATATATTATATATATATATATATATATATATATATATATATATATATATATATATATATATATATATATATATATATATATATACTTGTAAATTTCTAAAACTGGTAACATTTTACGAAACAAAATTATGGTTTGGTTAAGACAATTATGATTAAAATAATCTTGAAATTTTAAATATGTTTATGATAAAGACATTTACTCAATATATATAATTATGATATTGGACCTTTGTTTGATTCAATTGATATTGAAAATTTATTTAATTCTTGCTCATTTCAAGCAACTAAAAAGTAATAGTTCCATTTTTTTATGAAAAATTTAAAAATGTTATTGCCTTACTTTAAAAAGAAAATTACATTATTTTTATTAATAACAAATATAAAAAAGGAAAGATATACCATAATGTGGTTCTTATAGTAATATAGTCTTGCTAATACATATTTATAATTTTATGAACAAAATATTTTAGATAATATTAATTTTTCATTGTTTAGATACATTGATGACCTAATAATTTTTCAAAATAAATTTAACTCAGAACTTAAACCTAATTTAAAATTAATGCATTTTAATAAACATATACAGATAAGATAAATTTAGATAATTGAAAATTTAGATTTCAAAGGCTATGTAGTAATAGTTAGTTATGATAAAAGAGAGAGTAAAATATGATTTATTTTTGGAAATTGCTTTCAAAAAGAACCTGTTAGGAAGCAATTTGCATATCTATCTTCAGAAATATTTTATATAATTATATCTTAAGTAGTATAAAGTTAGTTATCAGGACTTTAGACATTTGAACTAATTTAAATATATTCTATAATTGTGTATTTTAACTGATTACACTATTAAATTTCTTAAAAAGCAATTTAAGTTATAAGAATTATAAAATTCATTAATTTTATTTTTTCTGTAAGTTCTTTTCATTTTTTTTAAAAAAATTCTTTTCCTTATCATAAATTTTTTTTAATCTACATATTTTTTTAAAATTTTATTTTTGTGTGTCTTTTTTTTTAAATAATTATTTCTTGAAAAGATTTTATTATAATTTAAGTGTCAGAAGACAGCATTTTCTTAAAAATTTTGATGTTATCACACAGATGACAATACTAATATTTAGATAATTATTTTTCTAGGAATTTATTTAGGGATAACTAAAGCTTTTGGCTATAGGTTAAATTTTGACTGAGCTATTTGTTATTTATTTAAACTTTTTTTTCTTTTTTTCCTTTCTATTTGTTATAATGCATTTTATAAATATGTAATTTGGTTTTTTTTAATTTTCTAATTAAAAACATATGGTTCACTTTAGTGAATCTTTTCTTTTTGCATGGATTATTCTGTTTGGATTGTGAATTTAGACATGATTCGTGACACTTTTTTTTATAAAGCTATTACTGAAGCAAATGATTGCACATTAATATTGGTATGAGCTACGATGATGTCATAAGTTACTTGCATTTTTAAACAGCTTTATTTCCAATTTGTTTTATTTTTAAGAGATTGAAGTTTTTCAACCTTCTTTGTTATCTTTTTACTACCCTTTTTTGTATTTCTATCATAATATTTTGATTTGGATTTTATTTTCTTACTTAAATCTTAATATTTAAGCAATCATTAACAATAATTTTAAATTGTTTTTAATTTGGTTACAGTACTATAATTTTTTTCTTCCAACTTTTATGTTATAACTAATTAGAATTAAATTTATAATTTTGTTTTCTTTTTCTCTAGTTTGAAATATTTTTGTTAATTAGAGTTTAATTATTAACATATATGCGAATAGAGGGTGGGAATTGCGAATAATTTTATATTTTTGGAACCGAATTTTTATTCACTTTTACACTACTACCCTAAGGACTAAATAAAGAATCAAATTAGTAATTAATGAAAATTCCTAAACATGCTGTCACACAAGTATAGTATATTGAATATAAACATTAATGAGTATATATGTGGCACATTTCTAACACAAATTTCAGTTATAAATATAAATTAAATTTTGTAAGAATTATATGAGTAACGCAAATTTTATTGGTTGCATTTTAAAAACCAGGTTCTTTGAAAAATTACAACAGTTAATTAGAATATAAATTGCTAATTATAGTTAATGAATGAAGTATGATAGAATTTTATTCATACGTACTCTTATGTTATAATCCTATAAGAAGAATTCATGTATATTAATTAGTTTAATTTCATTAAACGCTTTAATTTTGACCATACAGTTATTCAACTTGGTAATATTTAAATTTAAAAAAGAGACAAATAATTTAAAAAGATAAAAACTGCTTAAATTAACTTAAGTACATTTAAATTCTTATAAGTGGTTTGGTACATTCTGAGTTATGCCATTCTAATTATCGTACATTCTTAACTTTTTTTCTAGAGAGAGAGGGAGGCTCACATTTATTCATATTTATATATTGTTTATTACTTCCAGTGTTTATAAGGTATGGATAGGTAATAGAATTCTTTTCCACTCTTGAGTAATATATTTATAGAATTCATATCTGAATAATGTTGACCAATTTATTAAATAAAAGTTTGAAAACATAACAACGGTAAATATTCGATAAAACTGAAAAAAAATAGTTATTTTTCTTAGTTATTCTAAGTGCTGCACAATATTTAGAAAAGTTCTAAAATTACTCTTGAATAAAAAATTAATGAATCACAAAAATCTCATTTCTATTGTTTGTAAAGCTGTAATTAAACATAAAAAATACTTAAAAAGAGTACGTTGGGAAAATGTGACAAATTAAAATTTGCAGTGAAAAGGTTGACCTTCAAAACGAAAGTAATGTAAATAACATCTTTTTTATTCATAAAAAATGTCGTTTTGTAATTGAAACTCGATACGAAATTTAGAGATTCATTTTCAAATTTCAGTTATAGTTCTAATGTTACGCATTTTAATTATATTTCTTATCTGGTTTAATAATATCTCACTATCATTTATTTAATTAGTAAACAAAGTAATCTATTTAAATATTTCTCGGTAAATCCAATTAACTAAACCTATTTGGTTACCACACAAGTTCTTCATTGTAATGCTACTTTTAATGTAAGTATATTTTGTAAAGATTAATGAACAGAAGCATTCGAAGATTAAATGTATATATTCTTAAACTAAGTAATAGTTAAAGCGAGTTACTAATTGATATTGCATTAATACGAAACTGCATATTTTTTTCTATTTACTAATCTCGTTGAAATATTACTTTCAGCGCCTAGTTAATTAATTCATTATTTAAGTTCTTGAATATCTGTTTTTTTTGATGCAGTTGGTAAAAATCTGAACAATTAATTAAACGAGAAATGTTGAAGTGAAGAATGGATTGCTTATATGATCATGTTAAAGTAATGTATAAAAATAGAAGGATAGTTATTTTTAAATCAAACAAGATTTTGTTTTAGAAATCTATATTACTCAAAGTTTGATAAATTCGTAACAGTTTGGGAAGGGAAAAATAATGAAACTCAAAACCCGAGAAGATGAAAAAAAAAAAAAAAAAAATCTTTTACTAAAACTAACTGAATTTCTTTCTTTCTATAATTTTTTTTTATCGTTTAACTATATTTGTAGACTATTTTACTGCTCTTGTTATAGAAATAGTCGTACGTTATTTTCTAATCCTAAATAGTTGTTGAACCATTACACTTTTAAACACTATTCTTTCTCGTAAGTTTTAGAGTGATTTTGGAAAATGCTTAAATATTCTTTATAATATCTTCATGAAATCAAATGAATTTAAAATGATTGAAAAATAAAATTTTTTGGAAACGATTCTTTAAAAAAGAATGCATATATATATATATATATATATATATATATATATATGCAGAGAGAGAGAGATAATAAACTAATTTATATTCAAAGCATTAATATTTCTGTGTTTCTTTGGACTTCCTATCCATATATTCATAAATGATTTTTATATTTAATTGAATAACTATAACTAATACAAGAAGAATTTTTAGATATATTCTGTTTCTTATATTTATTTAGTTAAGGAAATTGTAATCCTCATGCATTAGATATTTAAGCAAATACTTAAGAATCAATAAAGGATTTTTTTGCACTAATAGGAACTACGCTTTTGAATTCTGTTACTATTTTTCAATAGTAAAACTTAATGATGAAACTTAACTATGAAAAACTGTAAAATAAGCTTGAACTTCTGGGCTTTATCAATCAAGCAAATTGTTTATAAATTTTAAGGACAACGATAAATTACCAAATTAAATTTTGTTTGTAGAAACTAGTTATAGTTGTGAAAATGTTCATAATTTTTTTTGAATTTTAATGTATTTTTTATCATTAATTAAAAGTGAAGCAGTTATTTCTTCTAGATGTAACTATATTTTAATGTAACACTAACTCATTAGTCATCTGGTATACTGTGCGTTTCTTGCCAAATCATATTTCTTGAAAACTGGTGATTTTGTATTCCTTAAATACACTCTTTCTTATGTACTGAACTTTTATTTCCTTTGACTACGGTCACGTCTTTGAGTACTTTTTCCTTTGGGTTGGCTCAGGAAAAATGACCCTTGACATAGAGTCCAAATATTTCTACTCCTCTTTTTGCTGCTTCTTGACCTCCCCTTTCCTCCCCTTGGAGAACAAATAATAAAAGTATAAAGGAACGGAATATCGTAAGCGTTTTCCCGTTTTCTTTTGCTATTTCTCTACTTGCATCAGACATTCTCGTGTCAAATGTGCGGTCATCTAGAGAAGTACGATTGTAAAAGTAGGGGGCAAGTCCAGTATGAACCGGAGTGAACTAGTTCTTATATTTTCCTTTTAAATATATAGAATATAAGACATTGGTATTTTGATTTATATAAGGGTTGCTAAATGAATTATTACGCTTTTTACGATTCAGTACAGAATTTCAGCTCTTGAGAATGAAGTAATTTACAGATAGATCTTCAATGTCTTATAAAATTATAGTTAACAACTGGAAGAGTGATTTAAATTAGCAATTTTCTTTAGAAAAAGGTTTTTCGATTTGATAGCTTCGAATGTTTTTCGCGAAACACTTTTATCAAGCCTTCATACATTACGCAGTTAGTTGTTTACATCCGCTATTATTTATACTTCATACACACATGTATAGATTCAGTTTCTTATACAATTTTACCAGAATTATCATTTATCAGTGTATAACTGTATCGAGTAGCAATTTTGTAGCAAATTCAAGTTTATATTATATTTTAAATAAAAGTGCCAAATGATATTTTGATTTGAGATATGCTGTAAATAAGGAGAATTGAACAATTTCCTTAAATTAGAATAAGAAAATTCTATTTTCATTCTTGAAGGAAAGCTTATTTCATGTTTTTCATTCTTTTTCTTTTAAAATTTTTTTTCTAAATCTTAAATTTTTTTTAAATTTGTAAATTGAAAAAAATCAGTTTTTTCCCCTCAATTTGAAGCTATTTTAGAATAAAATTAAACAAAAGTTAAAGAAATCATTTTAGTTTGAATTTCAGGAAATTTTTACAATTGTATTTAAGTAGGAGTTTTTCAATCACAATTAATAGTATTTAAAAAAGATAGATAATAGTTGAAAGTATCGAAAATTAATTTAAATATTATTCAATTTTTTTTTGAAATATTGAAGAAAACACAGCATGTGTTGATGATCCCTGTTTTCATATTCATGATTTGGTTTTCATTCCTTAAAAGAATAAAGGAGCGCTTCATAACGCTATTCCTTAAAATATTAATGAAGCATATTTGAAAATATGAATATCTGTGCTTATAGTTTAAGCTGAAATTACGAACATAACATATTTAAAATTTGATGCAAGAAATAATTAACACCAGAGTGTCATATTGAAGACTCTTTGGCTGTTAAAAATTAGTACTAGAATGGTACATTAAAAACTGGCTGCTGCACATTAAATCTATAAAAACCCCAAGTCCTCACAATGGTGCGATGTGGATGTGGAATCGACCAAATCAACTAATCATGCTACAGAATTACGAGACAGATTAGTTGTGATTAATAGACCTTTGTATTAAACAGAGATAGACTGCCATAAATGTTCAATAAATAATAAAAAAAGTGGTAGCTGCAAAAAAGGGAACAATTTCTTGATTCAATGTATATTCATTAACATCACATTTTACGAAATTCATCGCTACCATTTATAAATGAATTTTATAACTCTTTCGGGCTTTAAAATATCTAATTATTTACTAAAAGAGTCATTTTATAAACTAAATAGAAAATTCGTTAAAGTGTTTATTCAGCCTTAAGCTCCAAGCCCTCATTCAACTTCTCTATAGCCATTAACACGTTCAATAACTCACATATATTCTTACTCCAGGTTTGGTTTATTATGTAAGTTTGATAACTCATTCATTTATCGAAGACACTTTTATTTTAAGTTTATTATTTTTATCTGCCTAAACTCTTTGCTAAATATTCCAAATTTTATTGAATTAATCGTCACAATGCACGATGTGTAATTATATTCTAAAATTTCCCGATAACCTGATAAATATTTTAATATCACTTAAGTACATAATAGTAAGTAGTCGTGTGTTGCATAAAAATAATGATGCGTGTAAATTGAGAAGTGCTGCTGAAAGTTTTCTGAAATATATAACCATTCAGAAGTAATTTACAAGCGTTTCTCATTTCCTTCATGCATTAAAAAGATATAGATAACTGAAATTTTGAAAGAGTACGTGCACGTTTCGAACAAATTTTAGTTACATACAAAATGATATTGTTTCGGCAAGCCGAGTCAAGTTTAGTAACATCTAGCCTTATTGATATAAGTACAATTTAGTAAAATTTTATGTTTAATTATTAGAGTTTGAGGCATTATCCTTAAATGTGCTTGAATTCCGAACATTTTCAGCTACAACGTATGATATTTAATTATTTTTAGTGAACTTTTTAAATTTGATTTTAAGGTATTGTTTAAGAAAATTGAAATCAACTCATTTATTAATTTGATTTCATTTCATTTTTGTTCATATCATATAGTGCTATTTAAGCAGGTAGTTTTTGAAAAATTTCGTTTTCCAATGGAATTAAAAACACGTATCGTAATAATATGATTTTGATTAGTTGTGCTATAATTTTTAAAGGTTTTCTGCGGTATAAAATAACAACTAATATATTTATATATGCAACATTTATGCTTATTTGTTGATCATGACTGACATTTTTAGAGAGTTTTTTTTAAGAGAGTCTACTTAATTTATATAATATTTGAAATGCCAGCATTAATCATACGTTTCAGTCATTTTTATATTAAAATAGACTGTGTTTTCAAATGTGGTCTTCATAAGATAAATTCGTAAGTGGAACATATCATTAAATATGCAAAAAAATAAAGGACATAACCATATTTTTACTGATCAGAATGATGCAAATGCTTAGAGAAAATTTCCCTTTTTTGAACAAATGTTTTTTTTACAAATTTCACAAATTTCAAAATCAAATTGTTAAATTACGGAAATGTTCCAGGTAAAAACGTTGATGGTTGGATGGAATAAGGAATGTAAGATTTTTAGTAAGCTGTTTAGATTATTTTGTGAAATAATTAAAAAAAAGATTTATTCAACGAGGTCTTGGAATTATTTATAATTACTCAGTTTCAATTAGAAAAAAATGACAATTTTATTTTCAGCTGATAGAAATAGTTTTATTTCATTTGATGGTATTTTTCCCTTTGTGATACCATTTGAGAGTCAATTTTTTATGCATATATGTTTAATACTGTTATAAAAACAACAATATAAAGTAATTATTTGATTCATGAATCAATTTTATTTTGACTGTTATTTGGTTTAGGAATAAATTTATATCTACAAGCAAGTCAAAGGTTTCATTTATTAGATACACATTTGGCAGTATGAGAATCTAAATATGGCTTTATATTTTATATCACTTACATTAAAAACATAGCAAAATTATTTGAGAAATTAATTAATCCGTCTTATTTTCTAAATTCGTAAAATGTATATAATATTTTGCTGATTTTAGAGACTTCATGATGCAAAATAAATCATTTTGATATAGATGTTGATTAAAAGTAATTATCGTCCTATCGCGCCCGTTAATATTCTAATCTTATATTCAGCAATGCTTTTCCAACACGAAAAAATACATATTAATGGGTCATTAAACATAACTACTACAATAACTCCACCTCAATTGAAACTCATCACAAACTATGCCCTTGGCCTTAATAACAAGCGAGAAATTTTGGTTCTCAGTTGAGTATGCGATTAATAAAAAGTGACTTTTTAAGGAGAAGGGTAAAATTAACTTTTGATGTTCTAAACCAAGGTAGTGGAACCTATGACTGAAAAGCTGAACTAGTGCTTCTAAGCGAATTCAAGCTATGTAGATGATGTCTCTTCATTTATAACCAGTGGAAGGGATTAGAAGTAGGGGACAAAAATATACAGACAACAAAATTAATAAGAGCTCGGATTATATAAAGGGGTAGGAACACACACAAAATTTAAAAATTTAGCGCTTAAATGCTTTCTGGGTGTATTCGGACAGAGAATTAAAAATTTATAGTTTATAACAAATAACTGTGACGTAATTTTACTACAAGTGTGTAATTTTTGTAAAAAAAGATCATCTATTCTATCCAATACAACATTCATCAAATTAATAATATTACTCATATATTACAATGAAATAGAAGTGTCTGAAGAAATAACAAAATGATCAGAGATACTTTCATTAAAAAATTCGGCTTGTATAAAATAAATACTAAGAAAATGATAATTTGCTCAAATCGATCAGTGATTTTAATCAAGACTTTGTGTTATTACCTTTACACAACAAAGTATATGAGAAAAAAACTAATAAAAATCTATTGCTTGTGCAAAATAAAATTTAATTAGGTGCTCAGAGTAATGCAATTAATTATTTTATAAGACGAAATTAATTTTTTATACAATGAAAAGTAAGTTTCTCATCGGTTTTGTCTCTCTTTGTTTTAAAATAAAGATAAATATCTTTCTTTTCCCCATGTGTAGACTTCCAGCTATTCATCCACCTTGCTTAACCTTCCTCGCATCACATCCTATATCTGCTGCGCAACTACGCGAATTGCTGTTGAGTTTTTCGAAACGGTTAGCAGTGGTTCATTTTGAACAACAGTGTCGCTTTGAATGACATTCCATTTTGTGTAGTTTCAGCTACGAACATTTTTTTTAAGTAATGGAAGAAACGACAGGAAATACAATTAGGTGGTAAGACAGAAACAATTATATAAAAGTTTTGTTTAGAATTTCCAGTGTTAGAAGGCTAAAATTGAATAAAAACTTAATTTTTTCTCAAAAAATATAGAAAGTGGTTGCCCCTGCACACCTCAAATCAACCCTTCTTTTTATTAATGTTTGAATTGATGACCAAACATGATGTTTATGCTATTTCAACGGATCGGGTTTTGCTACTATGAGGAATACTTTTCACCCCAATGTAATGTCGGTTTATCTGTCGTGCTTCGAGAAGGTTCGTTCACTAAAGTACTCAGGAATTTCAAAAGATGGTGCTCTTAGCGTCAAAAAATGATTTGTTTTCAGTAAGCATCTTGAATTCCTAGACAGCTGTTCAAGTTTCAGTTACTCGTATTCGGGACCATAACACCTTTAGTGACTCAAAAAGTCTCCGACATAACTTTGCCGGTAGAGAAAACCCTCTTCGCCTTTTTTGGACTAGGTTTTCGGATGTAATCTAATGTTTTGATTTTTGCTTGATGTCCGGAGCATAATGATGAATTCCGGTCTCAATGACGGTAACAACTCGACGTGGCAACAATCAAATTTTGATTTGGGGGAAAATGACTTCTGAATCAAAACTATCTTATGAATCAATGACATATTTATTTCGGCTCCATTTTAACAGATGACAGCACCCAATTGTGACATCAATTTATTTTAATGACGCCATCCGTATCCAAATACAAGAAATTTTTGAACAAACCTTGTATCATTCAGATATATAACTATTTACAATTTACGTTAATTTCTCTACTTGAATTTTCAACGACTTAGATATATTTTAACGTTTTAAATTAATACACATATCGAAGCAGAATTTTAAGAGATAACGAACATTTTGAAAATAAAGCTGACGTTCTTTGAAACTGCCATATTATATCAAAAATAATCTTATAAATAACCCTACAAATAACAATCTTCTTATTATTACAATCTTCCTGATTAAAAACGTCCCCCACCTCTCCCATAGAATCTGAACAATATAATAAATAAGTTGCTACCTCTGAGCTCTGTTGCTTAAAATATGATAGATAACACAGTAAATTATTGCGTGAGTATGAGTAATTTATTTATGCATTGCTCCTGTTTATAATTAAAAATAAATTAATTTAATGATAAATTATTTATTTATTTATATTCTTAATGATTTTTTGTGTTCTAAATGAGAGTGTAAACTCGTAAGAAAACTTTTCATTTATATGATGTAAAGTAGATGTGAATATATTTCAATTGGTAGTTATTTATACACAATTTTAAAGAGTTCTCACTGCGCTTTTGATTATTATTATACTGCATACTTTGAAAAAATATTTTATCATTACATCTTTTAACAAATTGCCTTATTTTTAAACTTTTACTTTAATATTTTATGTCAAACAGCTAATTTGTACTAAATTTTTCTATATAAATGTTTAAAAACATTTTTTTGACAAGCTAGAACTAAATTAAATATCTTTAGAAATCAAAATGTATATGCTTTATTTACAATTTATCATGTTATGCTACTGATTTATCTTTAGTTGTAATGCATACTAATGTAATGTTAGCATTTTAATGCTAGAGTTTCAATACTCAAAGTTAATAATAAATGAGACTTTATATGATTTTATCCCATATGTTAACAGATGCTTATTATTTTGAATATTATGTATTATTTTTCTAACATTAATTGTTTGAAATTTGCTGCAAGAGGAGAATTTATCTGAAGAAGAAATGGTGGAGTTTCAGAATCATTCAACAGCTTAAAGGGAATTATATCGCTTTATTGTATTGGAATATTTTGAAATCATCAAATTTTTTGTATTATAAGACATACCTATCTTCATAAGAAAATCGACTTAAAATTCTGATGCATCTAATAGATTGAAGGTAAGATTAACATTTTTATATCGAAGTTATTTTAGAAGCTCAGTTAGTAGATCAATACATAAATGAAATAAGAACAGCCTTTTAGTGTAAGTAGGTATGTAAGGTAATCCATAGCAAATTTAGTAAATTGCTAAATTTAATCCAGTAAATTTTTCAGACGTTGTAAAATATTTTTTGTATGAATCATTCCATAAATTTGAAGAGTATCTTACCATCCTGGCATAGTACTTACGAATTAAAAAAACGTTTTTGGAATACTATGAAATCTTATGATTAGTAAAAGCTTCAATATATTATTGCTTCTGAACTCAATTTAATAAATTTTGAGTGCGAGGGTCGTTCAAAAAGTTCTTAGAAAATCCAAGAGATAGCGTTCATAGCATCTCTTTCACCGTTAGCAAGCATCAAGACTTATTAGACAGCTGTATAAATATCAGCTATTTCCATCACATGGTTTTATTTTTACCTATTGAAGCAAGACAAATGTGTTTGTTTTCAAGCGAATCATCACATATCAGTCTGAATCGAAATTTTCAGTGCTGCCATCTTTTGCTCACTAAACCCTTGTATGCTCTAGAGGGGTGGAAGTATAGTTATGATATCACTTAATTTAGAATATGAAACCAATACTTTATATATTTTGTTTTGAGTAATTAGTAGAATTTATATAAAGTTTCAAATATGAAGTTTAGATAGTTCATGAATTTAAAATTTTCAAATCATTTCAGAAAGATTTCTGTGAGGCATAAAACAATCTCTTGTTAGGAGCTTTAATTAGAATCAAAGCATTACTTTTAATAGTTATTTTGCATGGTTCTTTAATCTAATTTAAGTAAATAAAACTATAAGCTACCATGTGATGATAAATGTATGGGGAAAAACGTACTTTACTAAGATTTTTAACGCGCTAAATATGTGGTATAAAAAATATACCACCGCTCCTGAAAGGGTTAATCAAAATACGATTGATCTAATATTACTTTTAGAGTAAACATGGTCCTACCAAAAATGAAAATAAACGTAGGGATGATTTGAAATCAAAATCATTCAGTTTGAGGAAGAAAATGGAAATCATGCTACATCAAGAACGTGTCTGTGGATTTTTAAGTGCATAAGGTAAGTCATTGCTTTTAAATTAACAGTATTTAGGTACATTTAGACATCTAAGTTTTTTATGCTCATCTTTTCTTTAATTTTGAATGTATCATTTTTATGGTCTTTAATGCGCATCCATGAATTTTAATCTTATTTTTTTGTATTAAACGTATGCGTTAGACTCAGAAATATACGGAATAAATATGTATATGCGAGTGTGTATGTCTTTTTTGGATAGAGACAGGATATGGAAGATGTATATGTTTTAAATTGATTTCATTTTGTTTGGATTAGGTTAATATTTGTGTATGGTTTTTAGTTAAATTTAATAAATTGTTTTATTTAAAAAATAAAGCTGATTATTACTGAAATGTACTCGTAATGAGCCCCAAAAGTTAAGCTTATTAAAAGTTAGCTATTCAGGGCTGATACGGAGGGAAAATATTACCAATACCATCTCCAGAAAGTAAATGAACATCTATCCTCTAAAAATCAGAATGCACTTCTTACACTGGACCCGCACAGTCACAATCCAACCCAATTGGGCTAGCAAAAGAGAATTGACATAACATTGTATTGTCTCTCTCTTAGCGTATTTTTCGAGGAAAGAGCACGGTAAGTGTTCCCATGTTTTTCCAATCACCTGAGTACTTCTGCTGTCGGAAACTTACATTTCCGTAGTCGAATTGGGAATATAAAAGTCTCAACTCAGGTCCGCTTTCTTCTTTAGTTCTTTATTGCCTCAACCCACTTATAAGACAGCCACGGACTGCGCACCAGCGGTGGAAAATTCAAACATGAATAATAGAACTCTTTCTCCGTAGAACCACAAAGTCGGGAATGCAGTCGTAAGACGCGCGATGCTGACTCCGTTCCACTATTTTTTACTGTTGCCATTTTTTTTTATCAAACGAAGGTTCGAAATTTTTTTTTAGCCTTTTTACTGTAGATACGTGAAGAAAGAGAGACAGCATCCAGTAATTGACTTCAGACGCACGTGTATTAGCGTTCTTTGGGGGATTTTGCTCGGGCTATATTTTGCATCTTTTGAATAAAGTATGTCGGTTGGTGGATCCGGCTTGAAATATGGGTGACTGGTATTAAAGGAGTGACTGTTCCGTGTGGTTACGCAGGAACTCCAGTAAAGCGTTTTTGTTTGCAAAACTCACATTACAACTTCGGTCGAAATCTGGATGCTTTTTCCCATGGAAAAATTATTTCAATTTAAGTATTATGAATTTTTCATTTTGCATCAGTTTTGTTTGTTTATTTGAAATTTTAATCTTGCGGGATATTATTGGAGTTCTGGTATTTTTTTAAAAATAATCCTTGGATTTGAAGAAAATGGTGATAAGAATTCTGTATTTTTGTCGTAGACAATTCTTTGTTTAGTAACTTCTATAATTTATGAAAAAATATCAACAAAATCTTCAATTCTAGAATTCTTACTGACCTTGTTATATTAAATTTTTATTTCGATTTATTATATTTCTCTTAATAATAACTCAATAATTGATTTAAAATTTTTGAAATACACCAAAAAAAATTAAAAGTAAATAATACAAGCATATATGGTTCTTTCGGTGAATAATGGATTAATTTAACCTCGTACACATATCACTGCAAGTTGGACTATGAAATGAAAATTAGTCTTTTTTCTTTCTGAAGTTTTAGTTGTTCAATAAAATCTTCAGGACAGCATACCCTTGAATATGTTATATCAATGGCAGATCAAATATGTATTTGAGTAAACTAATGGAATTTTTTTTAAAATTTTACTGATTCATAACCTGGTATAAAGTCATGTATTTTTAACAAGAGAAAACCACAATCTAGAGCTATATAAAAATAGTATTTGAAGACTTTGTTATATATATTTTTAGTTACAATATTTATATTCTAACTTATTGCCTTAATTTTTTCATTTGCATTTTCATAAATATGTGCTCTTCGTTAATTTCTTGGGAACCATTTTCTCTTGTTATGTTCTAGAACATAATCCAAAATATGAAGGCTTTTACATATTAAAATTTTTTCAATAAAATGTAAGATATTTTTTTTGTGTTTTTCACTACAGCACCTTTTTTATCCTACTCTCTCTTAAAATTTTAGAAAATGCAATATATTTTAAATTTTTCTCTTATGGTATTAAATCAAAATCCACTTGCATTACAATTTAGGAGAAATATATGGAAAATATTGTTTTCAAGGAAAAGTGAATGCATTCATATACAATTATTAGAACTCTAAAATATGCTACTCAGCTTACGATGGTGAGGTTTGAAATCAAAAATGTGTTTGCAGATGTATCTGAAAAAAGTATTCCAGAATTTGTGAAATTCTATATTAATTAATTCTGAATGCATATTTTTTTTACATATTGATATATACAGCCTGCATAAAGCATCATTATCATACAGAGGGAAAATTCTTCGTATTGTATTTTCGTTAAAAGGGAAATATAACACAGGAGATGTTAAATAGAAATATAGGTTTAATGAGACGAAGTGAATTGAATATTTGTGCTTGTTATTATGGTAGTTTAACAATAAATGCAATCAGTAAAAAAGTGTTAAAACTCAATTCCCTTGTCAAGCATATTTCTTAAAAAATTATATATATATATATATATATATATATATATATATATATATATATATTCTTAAATTAAGTATGCCATTCATAATGACAAATATTTACAAAAAATATATCTACAAAATTCTTTTGTAAGAATTTCTGTTTCCTTATCCGTCTATTATATTAGTATATTTTTTAGATATAAACGAAGTAATTTTGATATTAAGCCTAAAACTTTTATAATAAATTTTTATAAATAATGCTTTTTTAGATACGGTTTGAGTAAATAAAATTGCAGTAAAACTATTTAAAAATCAGTGGATATTTTTTGCACATGATATAAATTTTTAAGTTTTGATATTCATGTTGTAACTGGCAGGTATTAAATAACGGCAGATGGTAAAACTTGCAGGTGCACTTAATTTGCAGGCATTATACTAGGTGCACGCATACATGTATTTAAATGAACTCGCGTAAACATAAGGCATAATTTCTTAAGCTGATAAAATTTATTTTACTATTCTGGTTGATAAATAGTCTTCTTAGATTTATTTTTGAATACAGTTGTGCAATAGTCATGTAAACAATAAATTATAGATTACTACATCAGAAATTAAACAAAATAGCAACACAGAAAAAAGATATTAACACACCAATCTCATTAATGGAGACGCACTGAAATTCGGTATAGTTTTGTAATAAAACCTGAAAAAGTTTTCTTGCGAATTAAAAATTACCATTCACCAGCCCACTACTATGCGAGCAAAAGAGAGAGAGCTTCTTGCATTCGATTACGATACGGAATTTTTTAGAATTTATCGAAGTTTCGCAACCTAATGCCAGAAGTTTGCGTTCTTAAAAAACAGAAAACTGCATTGGAGAGGTAGGAAAAAATAGAGGATCTAGTTATCCAGTAGGAGAAAGTTTAAAAAGTTAGCAGAGAAAAGTTGGGCAGAGAGAGTTTTTTTCCTTCTTATTTTTACTTGAAATCGAATTTCGCTTTTTTCACCTTGAAGCTATATTGCCTATCGAGAAATAAATTTTGCAGGTTCTATTTTTCTTGGGATCTTGTGCGGGGAAAAGGGTGAATAGAAGAGGGATACATGTTTCTTTCGTGAATGGAGAAAGTGTATCAAATGTTTTTTGAAATGTTTTTAGTACTAAGAAGAGAGCACAAAATGAAGAGGAAAATATTGGCATTTTTATTAAAAATAGCTAAACGTAAATCGGGTTTAACTTTATAATATTTTTTTAAGTTAATTTAGAAAAGGGTTTTATAATATACGAGTATTTTGGTGAGAAGGAAAATTCGGTTTTAAGTTAAAAAAAAGTATTTTTGAAAGGCTTCATTGATTCTAAAAAAATAATTTTAGTCTCCTATTTTTGATTTTGAGACCCTGATATTTTATTATATTTGAGAAAATAAGGGTAATAAAGGAATATTACTTAACATTTTTAATCTAGATTGATGCAATGAATTAACAGTATTGTCGTTACATTTAAATAGATAACAGTTAATGAGACATAGCATTGGTTGATATCTTCTATTATAAAATAAATGTTGTGTTAAAATAGCATTACACCACTCTAAAAATAAACAGCAAACAATTCTAAAACAAATCGTGAATTTTAGCAATACCGGTGAATAGATTACATTAAATGATAAGTGCAAAGCGTTACATGTGAAATGACAAATTACATGAAGTTCAAAAAGAGCTGTATGGATTTTGAAAAGTAGAATTTCAATGCAATATGCAACATAAATCTATTGTAATTATAAATAAAATAGGAAATTGAAAAGAATGTTTATTTGAAGCACTTGGACGATTAAAATTTTGTTACAATAATGAATTTCATTAATAATATTGAAAAGGTTAAAGTGAAGTATCAAGTGCCCCTTGGCTATTCTTGGGTGAGATAACGATTCAGTTTGGGGAATCACTTATTAGATGAATCTGATAGTTCTTCTTTGGAGAATTTTCTACATAGTCATGTGTTTTTTTCCTTCATTCCTATTCGTTTAAAACATCAGAAGATTGTTGAAAAAGAGCAGAATACATTTTATAAAACTTTATATAGTTATTTTTCACTTTTAAGACATTCCCCCCCTCCCCAAACAATCATTGTTAAACGCCTTTTAGGGATTCTTTAATAGTTCTTTTAAATATGAATGAAAAGTGAAAGTTACGATTTAAAAAAAAATCATTTGGAAAGAAAGAGAGTTAAATCCCTGTTTTAAGTCGATGCATAGATAAAGATTTAATTTTAAAAAAGATTGAATGAAAGATTTTCAAAAAGAATGACTGAATTTAGCCTCCTTCCCGGAACTGTTTAAAAAAAAGCAGGTCATTTTTTTGTACAATTCTTACTGAATAACGTTACTATATTTTTAAATTTTTTTAGTATAAATTTTTAATATCAACTTTAAATACTAATTTTATTCTTTATATCCTTTATAATATTCAAATTTAACTAATCAAAAAGTATTATAATAATTATAATTAATAGTTATAATATTTGGTATTATTATATCAATAAAAATTAATTAATCATAATTATTTATGATTCTATATTAAAATTTACAGTTAATATTATATAGTTATAATTAATAATAATTTTATAAATATAATTTATAACTATATATTATACTTATTTTTGTTTGTAATTTTGTATGTAAATATGTTTTATTATACGTAATAATTCTTATAATCAATAATAATAAATCATTAAAATAATTTTAATTCTAAATAATTTTTATCATTAAAAATAATATGATTAAATATTGTTAATTATTCTATAAAATTTTTATAATCTTAACATTCACTTTTAATAACGTTTAAACTTACCATTTTTACTATCAAAATAGCTTTAGTTTAGATTTAGTGTGCATTTTTGATGTTATTTTAACGTCACTACTTACATATCTCTACTTTGGCGACCTGACTTCTAAGTCGCCATGTTATCACCCAAATCACTCCCACCCACAATACTATTCTTTAACACATTACTTCACTTTAACCATTTATTAATATCATTAAATTCATTGAAAAATAGTTATTTCTTATAGGAATAGTTATTTATAGGAAAGTAAAACAATGAACAAACTAATTTAAGCAACTGGGTATTCTGAATTTCAAATTTAGAGATATATTCCCTTTATATATTTAAGAAATCATTAGTTGCAGTTTGTTTCGAATTGTAGGATAAAAAGATATTCTTAAATGTTATATGAATTAAGATTTCCCCCCTTTATTTACAACAAATATTGTTTGAAAATTATTCTTCTTACTCTTTTACAATTAC
>BMAW01029087.1:217284-315036 GCA_019974015.1 Nephila pilipes | reverse complement strand
CAACAAATATTGTTTGAAAATTATTCTTCTTACTCTTTTACAATTACTTTTAAGTAAACTTTTTTTCTGATTAAATTAATTCTCTAGATAAAATATATATTTCCAATTTTTTTCGTTGGCTCTCTAACTATAGTAAATTATTCAAATTTTCTGTGCACTTACTGCATTACTTGATTTTATTTATAACAAATAAAAAAAATTGATATATGTCATAAGACCCAGTTCTTTCAAATCCATTGCATTAAACCTCTTACCCATTTCCTCACGTACTTAATAATTTTAAAAAAATTAAAAAGGAATCATGATATCAATTTTACATATTAATCTTATTCAAACGATTGGTAACAAAAATTCGATAATCTCCACATAAAAGTTCCAAATGAAAATTTTAATACAAATATTAATGAAAAAAACTACATCCTATCGGCTTTCGCATTAAGAATCCTAAAAGTAACTATTATACAATTTAACTTTTCCTACTGAAATAAAAATTAATATTCAGTAAAAATTGCATAAACAATATAGTTACTTTGCCTAAATATTCAGTTTTTTCAAATTAATGTTATACATACTTTTTATTAAATACAGAATGCACCATGCCCATTTTGTGATAATGTTTATCTAGCTATGAATCATTGCTAATTGTACATTGAAATAAAACTTTCAGATATTCAATTCAGTAACATTATATATTATGACATAATATAATCGACTAATAAACATTAATTAAAAATTGCATCCGTAATTAATGGTTGCTAGGTGATTTTGTAACAAATATCAGTTGATAGTTAAAAAATACTGGTTGAAGAAAATGAAGTCCAGGTAATAAGACTACTCAAATTTTTTTTGCATTGTATAGAAACCTTTTTAATAAAGTTTTATGAAGCAAAAATGTAAATTTAAGGATTTCTAAGAAGTATTATATAATACTTACATTAATGAAATTTCAAGACAAATTTACTTTCCTGTAATTCCAACATTTTTTTGTAATACATTAAACAATATTACATCTTCTTTGTAATTTTAATGTGCTATAACTTCGATTCAATTTTATATCTTCTTTGTATACTGATGTTATAACTTCAACATACAATTTTATATCTTCTTTGTATATTATTGTAATAACTTCAATTTACAATGTTTTATCTTCTTTAAATATACCGTTAAGTATTTCGACCAGGAAAAATTGTTTATGTTAAGCCAAGTTTAGATTATCCTTTCTCCTTTCATTTAAAATCAATGAAAGATGAATTTTATCAAGATATATGTATATTTATGTATCTGTATAAGAAGTTTCACATTTAAAACATTAATAATTACGAATAAATAATTAATAATCAACAACTGTATTTACATTTTTAAGTCATGTAAATTCTTTAAGGTACATCTTGCATAAAATCTACTGTATTATAACTTTAAAAATTTGCAGAGTACTTATGAACATATCATTGTATTCATTGAACGTAATTATAATTTCAAAATTTGATTTTAATAAAATTTAAAATTTTATGATTTCCATTTTATAATATTTATCAATTACAATGTAATAAGTGAATTTGTGTTCTTAATTTGAAAAAAAATATATCTATTATGTAGGAAATATCCTCTCTTCATAGTATGCAAGATATCAACACTATGGATAAAGCAGAGTTTGAGGAAAGTGTACCAAAATCCTAAGATAATCACATTTTGAGAAACACACACACACACACACACACACACACACACACACACACACACACACACACACACACACACACACACACACCTCATACGTTTCTTGTATGGTGATGTAATGTTGTTTTATTACAAATTCATTTTGAATTTGTTACTGTTATGTGAATTCTCATAAGTATTACACCGGCAAAATTAGGAAAGTGCCCTCTATTTTTAACAACAAATTTTAAAAAAATGAAAAAAAAAAAAAAAAAAAAAATTTTAACATTTTAGCATAAAAGTTACCTTAATGGAGTATATGAAAATCTACTTAAGTATACGTAATTATACGTTAAGTATACGTATATTTACTTAGTTATACGTATATTGTTTAAGAAAGGCATGATCTTTATTAAAAGAAAAACGAATTCAGATAGAGCCATCCTACTTTTTATTCTTTCAATTCAGTCTCCTTAGGCTCCCATACACTTCTCACAACAATTCCATCACTGTTTTAGCACAGGAACTCTTTTATTGAAACGGCGTTCAGACGCACCGTTCACGTTCTCCCCGGTTTTCTCTGGATTGAAATCTGCTTTTTTTCTGTTGTATTTTCAACTGGGGAACCAACATCTTCTGGAGACAGGAGAAATTCACACAAGTTCTTCAGGAAGGGCATACGTGCACGAAGCTTCGCTTCCCTAGTTTCATTTATTTATGCACAAAAATTTATGATTACAAATATTATTAACACATCTCTTATTACTGGAACTTTTATTTAGTATGTTTTGTTATATTTCTGTAATTCAGAGTGTCAAATTCCGAGTTATATTTCAAGATCTTTAATTAATATTTCCGAAAGGAACGTTAACAATAAAATAAATAGCTATTAAACTGAAATAACAGTTTATTTATAAAATACTATAATTAAAATTCTTTCCTTAAAATCCGCTTTGAATAAATTTTGTTACTTTATAAAAAGGGATCTCTTCAAAATTTTATTTAACGTAAAAAAACAAAACAAGTACTTATGTTCAAAAAATTGCTTAGGCGAGAAAACAAATAGGATTACAGTATTTTATGTTAGCAATTTAATATTTATAACACCACGAATGAAAAAGGAGTTTTATTCTAAGATTATACATAGTTTTTCATTTACCGCTTGTCTAGACGCGAAATCCCACTCTGCTTAAATTAAAGATTTCTAAATGTATTCTCAGGTGGATCTATGTACATACATACGTCTAATTATATTAAAGTAGCATACATATTTGATCATAAAAGGAAAATTTCGAAAATGTTCCTTTAAAAATTAAAAATTTGGTGTTTGCTTAAGCTCTATTTATATAAAAGCAAATTTATCTAAGAAGACTCTGAATCTCGGTAAATTTATCTACTGGAAGTTTTAAATTCAATAACTGATGGTATTACGATTCTAAGTAATGCTATTAGCGAAATTGAATTCCCACTCAGAGTATGACGTGTTTGAAAAAGTGATTGAATATGCTTAAGTATTTCGAGACGTATTTGTAGTAAGCAAATAAACACTTCGATTTTGCATGTAAAATTCTATTTGAACGATAGGAATAGCTATGGTATATGGAGCAGCTTTATTTACCGGATATCTAATACACAAAATTAAATATATTAGAAGACGTTCAGCCATTAACTGATTGAAATGTCTTCTATCCATGTTTGCATTTCAGGAAATAAAATATAATTATGCATTTAATCAAAATAACATCCTTGCCTTGATTTCCTTTTAAATTATTGTTACACATCAGTAGACTTTTAAATGAGGTTCTGGTTTCCTCGACTAATCGGAATTACAAATTTATTTCAACGCATTTATCTGATCAATGTGTTAAGCCACTCTTTATATAATTCATACCTTGGAAAACTAATTTATTATGAATTTTCTCACTATTTAATATATTAATGGATCATTTTCTCCTTAATGTATTACATTAATTCAGATTCCCATATTCTTAACTAGAATACACCATGTTCTCTGGGAATGATACAAGGTAGAATAAATAAGAATATGGCACAATGCCTGCAGAAGTAAATTTTTACGTTATCCACCTATAATGGCTAATAAATTTCCTTTATGCTTTTTCAATTACTACTTTTTAGTTATATAATTATATTAGAGTTAAATCCTCTGGGTTTGTGGCGTTTTATGATTCACATTTAACACTGTGAAGATAAACCGGCAATTGTGAAGAAGCTGAACAGTTGAAGTGAATTAAAGTTCTTTTTCTATAGCCATATAAGAAGAATCCCTGATGAAGTAACTCTCATTCGTACTTCTTTCCTTTAGCTATTCAGATCGTCATTTGATATATTTTTATTAATTTTAATATCTTTTAACTATTTCAATAAATTATTATTTGTAAAATAAGTAGATGCTGATTTTAAACCTGTCAGTTAGGTGAGTTCCCCAGTGGTTAATCTGCAATTATCTGAAAACATAATCTTCGGATCTCTAGCAGCCATCTTTTCTAAGAACTCTCCAATAGCCATATATTCAAACTTACAAGATTCTGTCTTGAACCAGTAAAGGTTTCCAGCTAGTCATCTATGGTAAGAAGCTCAGGATATTAGTAGACAGATTGAAGCCTGCATTCCATCTGAATGACCCGTTACAACTTATCTCTGAGATTGGTTACATCATTTCAGCATCACACAAGATCGTCTTCAATACGAGACATACTCTGGTTAAACTAGCAGGTCAAACTCCTTCAGTCAAGTCACGACTAACTTTCAGTTCCTGTGGGGTCTTGCGCTTCTCGCCAACTTGTCCTAGGATGAACAGGCAGTTGTAAAAAAGCAGACACATTCATAAGTGAATGAAAGTCGTTCTTCTACAGCTAAGAAGAAAAATCACTGAGAAAATAATTATCATTACAGTTACTTTCTTTTAGTTGTTCAAATAGTCTGCTATTTATTTGTTAATTTTAATTCCTTTTAAATGATTTTAATTATTAGTTGTTAAAATGAGTTGCTGCTGATTTTTAAACCTTCTGATCTGGAGTCAATCAGGTGGCTTCCATAACTTCTACATTGATAGTCTTCGAAAGGTTAAGAAACGCTGGGAGAAATAAAAAACTCTTAAGGGTGATCTCATGCAGATAAATATTTAAAATAATAATTAAAAATAGCTTTTTATATTAATTATTTCAAGTAATAACCAAAATGTTATGATACCATTAAAACTGTACGTTATCACCTATACACTTCAATCTGTGGATTTCTGAAACCAAGCAAATCAACATTAATAGCAGTACTTTACAACAATATATATATACATAAGGCTCAATTAAAGTGCATTATATATTTAAGCTAGACATATCTCGCTTATTTCTTAATTTTAATTCAGACTTTAATAATTAAAACTTTACAGTACCTTTTTTTATAGACTGTGATAGTGTTTAAATATATCTGAGCATTATGTCGTTTATTATATGTGATTCACTTTTACATTACGTAAATGAATTTAATGGTAATATTATAGTTTGATGGATTCGTATCAAACTATAATACTACCATTAACAGCCGGAAGTACTACGGAAAAGTGTTCAAACATACTTTAGAGCTGTCCATATTATAGAATCTATACTTTGAAATGTATTTCCTACCTACCATCAGTACGATGCGATCATAAAAGGGTTACTGGATCAAATTATCTTTTTCGGTTATTTATTTTCATATCTTAGTAATTTTGTGCTTCTGGAAATGTTGAAATGGCAAGATACCGATATTAAAGTTTAGGAGTAGGTATTCGACTTCTTACAGTAAAGAAGTAAAAAGATCAAGCTTAAATCAAGTAAAAAGACTATACTTATATATTTTTTTGTTTAAAATTATCCGTAATTTGATGTATCATAAACCTTTCCCTAGATAGTTCAACTAATGCAATTTCACCTGAGCTTGAATATGTTGTTGCTTTCAGTAACTGCGAACAGTTGTTGTTGAAAATTGCTTAAGCCTAGGCAGTTTTTAATATTTTCTATTATATTTTGTGGATCAGAGGCAAATCCACATTCAAGTCGTTTAAAGTAATTTTTCTCTATAAAATGTGCTTATACAATTTTCTATACAAAATACATTATTATATAGCTGTTTTATTTTGGTTTCTCTCTCTTATGGAAGCATAAGGACATCATGGATGTTGTTAATACAACAAAATGTCCTACAAAGCTTACCTGTGATAAGTTTTATATATGCGCTATATCATAAATCTTGAGAATGTGATCTGAAAAATAACTTTTGTTCATTTCTTAAAAAAGGTAATTTGGTTTCAAAATGCTTCTTCGGTTCACTTTTAAAGAATTCTCTCCATGAACATAATATAGGCACATAATTTCAAAGTGGTACGACGTTCGAATGAATTTCGAATAGATTTATATAAAAATAAGATACAATTTATTGGATCAAAATACAGCAAAATTAATGATTAAATTATTACAAAAGCTGTAAAAACTGAAGCTCTTGTGCGATTTTTCTTATTGATTTGAATAGTATCATAATGATTACTCAATGTTAATTTACACTCAATCCGGAATCTCTCTCCTATAAGTTATTTTAATTTATATAAAAAAAAAGATACATTTTCAATGGTTAGAAATATTCTACTATCGCTCTTTTATTAATTATCTTATAATTAAATATCTTACTTACATGCCAATAAAGTTTAAAGAAGTAATTTAATAATTTACATCTGAAATTGTAAGAATATAATGAAGATATTCTTACAATTTCAGATATCAAGAATAGAGAAATTCAATATACAAGAAAAGAGAAATAATCCATCAAAATAAGAAAAAAGTTAGGAATACATGCACAATTTACAAGAAAAAGACAATAAAAGAAGGGAATGTAGAGAAAACAGTATCATCAGTTTTATACAATAATAAGCACATGCGTTATATAACATACATCGATAGATTGATTGTTTATTACCATTACTCAAGAAGCAACACGAGGGCTTTTGGGGACAGACCTGTCATTTTGAATTTCAATCAAATGATGAGGACGGAAACTGAGATAGTACCTCCCTTATCAAACTTCCATACCACTCCTGCAAGAGGATTTGGGATGTCCACAGATTTAACGTGCATCAGTCGTGCTACATAATGGATCTTTAAGGACATCAGCGTTCGAACCCATGATTCAATAGAAACAACACTTGGCTACCACGGTCGCTTCGTTATAGATAACGTTAGTTGTGCGCATGATCAACACAACATTAATTGAGATTATTCCCAAGAACATCGATGTAAATCACTCCATCCCTTCAATTTCTAATACTATTAAATGATTATTCAGTGAAATATGCATCCGAATTTCGGGATATATTCTTGTAGAACGACGAACGCTCAAATTCAGTGCCGTTTGCAAAAATATCGACAGTTTCTCGGAAGCATCTGATTCTGAGATGGCGCGGGTGAACGCGTAGTAGCTGCCATGAAAGGTCTTGGTAAATTTTGCTATATTAAAGTTCTTCTAGGAATTTATTTACATCGGCACGTTGATCTCCTTCTTTGGCAACGGGAAAGAAATTGAACCAAATTCATCCTTAGCAACGTGCTAATTTGACGCACGTGATCCGAAGCATCATTATTAGCTTTTATGTGGTAAAGCACACTTCGTAATCTGTCCACTGTCTTTCAGTTTTTTCATTTGGTATCTAAGGTACGATTCCTAAATAAATAGATTCACCTGGAAAAAAATTCAAGTGGTAGGACACTCTTCCTTCTCACTTAACCTTGATTTGCTTTAACCCTGGAGCAAACATCAGGAAGCATTAGATTCAAAGGTGATATTAAATATCTGTTGAATAATAATTTTTTTAGAGTTTTCTCCATCACTGAATGTAGAACTCTTAAAAATGAAACAAAAAAGTTATTCAGTTTGTTATACAATATTCCCGGTTCTTTCATAATGAATGTTAAATTTTTCTTAACAGATTGTACATAATTCTCAGCCTACCCGTTACTCTGTGAAACAAAATATGATTCTGAAAAAATATGTTTTATTCCATTGCTCTGAAAAAATTCTCCATTTCAAAGGAGCCTGAGGAAGAAACTGGAATTCGCAATTCAAAATGTGAAAAGGAGCTATAAATGTAATTTTGGGATAAAATAAGTATTTTATTAATATTTAATAATGACGCGTAAGCAATTAAGAAACAAAAGCATCAAAGAAGAAAGGAAAATGAATGCATATTTAACAATGTAGTGGACTGCAGAAAACAGCTAGTACTTCAGTCTTAAATATTTTAGATTTAGGAAGAGAATCGTTCCATATACACACGTTAATTGTATATTGGATGAGACATAGAAAATGAAACTTTTTCTGTATTTACTTAACTCTAATTATTTTATATTGTATATTATATAGCATTATTACATTAAATTATGATATAATTACTTGTTCGAATTACTTGGCTTTAATTTTTAAATTAATTGCATCAGTCAGTTTTAATGAAATATTTTCCTGGAGTTTTAACTTTTTTTTAAAGCCATTGAATGTTAAAAGATTCAACTTTATTTTGATTATTTTGTTAAAATTCTTAGAATACAAAACAGAATCTATTGTATTTTTAATTTTCACCAGCTTCGAGATCCTTACAAAAATTGTTACAATAATGAATGCTGAATAACATTCAAGATTGATTATGGTAATAACATTCAAGAGGACTATTTTATGGTTTTAAAAGAGGGTTATTTTCATATTTCTGAAAGCAGAGAATTTGTTTCAATTTTATACATATTTTTGGAAAAAACATATAATTTTCAACAACAGTGTTAAAATGCTTTAACAATATAGCAGAAATAACTTGGAAAACATACTTACTATATTTAGTGTTTCTTTCAGTTAAATCATTTAATATGGTACCTATTATACTACTCATTTGTTTCCTCTTTAATGAGTATATTCATAAAAATCCTTATAATGTTGTTTTATGCTTTTTAAAAAATGAGAAAAGTTTTCCTATCAGACGGATGAAGTAACAATATAACTTTTTTATAGTAACCAGTATAGGCAATTTAACTTTAACATGATGAAAAGGACGCACAAAATAGTATAAGAAATTTTTTTTACGTGTTTTTGTAATCATTGTTTTAGAATAGTTGCAGTACATCGATTGTTTTAGAAGAATCAATAACTTTTTGTTAGATGAAAGTTTAAGAAACATCTGAAATACAATTTGATCAAGTCATTTTACAGTTAAAATATGAATAAACTTTGGAAAAATTATTATTTTTTGGATTAGTTTTCGAAATATGAAAATTAAGGAGTGGAATTTTAACTGTGGACGAAATATACAGCCGAAAAACGAGTGAAGAGTATCAAACGGTATGATAATGTAGGTTGCCAACTCTCACACAGAGAGCTTATGTGTATCAGTTTCATTTAAGAATATCTACTTCTAAACTTGTTTATCTTGGTAAAACAGCTCGAGTTAATGTCAAAGATACTCCAAGAACTGGAAGATCCATCTCGACGTACCGCCAGAAAAAAATCTACTTTGTGTAGAGGGAATGAATGCTCAAACCCAAAAACATCAATTAAACATCATCCTCAAAAACTTAGAATTAATTGTACGATTTTGAGACTTATTTTGAAACAATTAATTTTTCTGCGTAAAATACAACTCGTACAGGAACTAAAAAAAAGTGATGATTAAAAGCTGAAGCTTATTGTATCTGTATTAAAAAGAATGCATATGAAGTTGTAAACTTCATTCACAAAGTAATAATTAGGCAATGAAACACAATTTCACTTCCAAAGCTTCTTGAATTGACAAAACACAAGATTTTAGAGAAAGAAAAAAGATCCTTGAATGTCCAATCAACAAAAGCTACTCCTTATTGAAGTTACGATTTATTAAGGAGTAAGATTTCAAAGAATATTCGTTCCCTACTTTTTGAGGATAACTGTAAGAGATCGTTAATGTTGCAGGTGAGGAATACCACGAAATATTGATATGCTTTGTGCTCCTAGCTGTAGAGGATACACTATTAATACGGTGAGTACAAGATGAAGCCACATCACATTAAGTCTGAGAATCCTTGGGAGGGCTAAATACACTATTTGATCAGATTTTCCTTGGTCACCCAGTTTTCTGAACTCAATGCATCGGATTTTTTTGTAGAAGTACCTTAAGGACTATGTTTTCTTCAGTAAAACTAAAACAATTGCTCAGCTCAACGACAATATTCATCTAAAAATCCAAAGTACACATCAAGACATATGACAATCTTCTTCAAAAAATAGGGTGGAAGAAACAAAAAGTCTCACTTAAATTTTTAACATAGCTTCGATATTAACACTTAAGAAACATTACTTTTTGTACCAAAGAGCTCAAACACATTACTTATAAAGTATAACACCTCACCCCTCAATCTATTATAAAACGTTAGCAATGATATTCATTTAAAACAGTTAAGAGAATTTCGGCCTTTAATTAAGGGAATTTCGGCTTTTAATTCGGCCCTGTTAAACTTTAAATTTTAAGTCACAAAGAAAGTAATAGATACAATATTTGTAACAATATATTTCATACATTTTTAAGATTCATATATTTTTTTGGAGGAATCGACCCCAAAATTTATTCTTAAAAGTGATTTTGGAAATTTTTGAAAGAAAAATGTAAATAGTAATAATATTACAATAAAAATGTATCTTACGTCTGTTTTTTTCCCGATTAATTCTTCTTTGTTTATATCTACAATTTTGAGTGAAAAGCTTACAGTTGGTCCTTAAGTTTTATATATATGTAGGCAATTCTGAAATTTCAAATACATATAATAATCAATAAAAGAATGTATTTTTTAAATATTCACAGATAATGTGGGTGGGAAATAAAATTAAATGCTCGGTATTGTTAAATTAATTCCAGTTTGATTAATGGGAAATAGTTTACTGATAAATATCTGTTTCGTTAAAATAAGTTTGGATTTGGTTTTATTAACGTCACACTAGAACGACGTTGGTTATTTGGTTTTATTAGCCTCGCACAACACGAGGGCTATTAGCAGAATGACCAAAGGGACCGAGCTCACTCAAAGGGCTTAGAACTGCAAACTGGTATTCTCCCCCAGGTGACAATCACCCCCTCACTCAACATTTATTGGCTAAAGAATTTTTTTTTACAATTTTTTACAATAGGGTAACATAAACAGTATATGTTGAAGCAAAGAACAAAATAATAAAACATAATCCCGAAAACATAATGAAGCAGTTTGTTTAGAGATGCGTCATTATTCTAACGTCATTTTAGATGCAGTCGTTGTAATATTTCCCATTTCTCAGGTTTTTTTTTGGAATGCATATCAAACTAAACACCAAATGACGTCACGATTTCCTGGTAATACCGGATGTTGATATGATGATACAATAATGCATTTAATCACGCCGGCAGACAGATTCTCGGAGTCAGAGTATACACAAACACATAAAATGGAATAATGAAAAATTCAGCACTATTAAGCATAAGGAAAAAAAATGCACAAGCATGCAAGGTATACAATTAAAGGTCCACAATATGGAAAATTGAAAATTTAGAAATGTAACCAAATATTGAAACAATTATGAAATTTGTTGGGAAATTTAACGAGCTGTAAGAATGCAAGATTTAAGCATAAAATGCAAATTAGGATTTTCACACACGGACTTAAGCCAAATAGGTTTCGCTTCAGCAATAGGACATTTTAAATGAAAACGTTTCGTAAAAAGGCACGTAGTGGTCAGTATCTCCAACAGAGCCACATGAACATAAATTTGCATTTTTCAAATAGCAACGATTTAAATAACAGGCAAAGGAACCATGATCAATTAAGAAGTGATTAATAAAACCCGAATTGGAATAAAAATTGGTTTTGGAATATTGGACTGAAACCGAATACTGATATTACAGGTTGATTACTAGGACTCCTAATCTGGTAGAAGCTTATTTTTTTTTAAAAATCTTAACTATATGAGAGTGAAGGGCAAGAATATTCATTCCTTCACCTGCAGTGACAGCGAGTTTAGCAAATGAATGTGTAGTTTCGTTGTAATAATCTCCGACGTGGGCCCGAACCCAGTGTAGGTTTTAAGAATCAGAATATTGTTGCTAATTTTTCTGTGATAATATTAATAAAGGTCGATTTATTTCTGGTACTCTGTAGTAGCAATATTGATGATAAACTATCGGAATAGATAGAAACTTTGTAGTTATGAGAGACGGCCCACAAAACTGCAAACTCAATTGCCGAAAGCTCGGCTTAGAAAACTGAATTATAAGAATTCAATTTAAACGTGTATACCCTATTTAGGATACTCCGATAAAAGACACATTCGGAAAATCCAGTTTCGGACCCAATCCTTGATTCGTTGGTGTAAATCTCCGACTTGGAAGGCCCCAAAAATTTGTTAAGAAAAAATTTGTTTTTCAGGAAAAACTGCTTTGAGTGAAGTATTTGAATCGAATGGGATGCTATAAAACAGGTGAATAAAGTTAGAAGTATGATGTTTCCTGATTTGATGTTTAAGAAAATGAAAGTTAGGGTAAGATGAATGGAGGGACCGACGGCAATTACCTGCATAGCAGCAGTGTGATACGTTTTATAGGTCTTGTTAATTTTCAAAATGTAAATTCTCCGAATGGAGTTTAACTTGGTAATTTGAGAGGAGTTTAGATCACCACCCAAAACGCCCTCGTACCATATAATATAATAGGTTCTATAACAGATAAGTACCATAATTTATAATTTTTAGAATTGAACTTACTAAATAGAGCCCTATTAAAATTTAATGAGAGATTATAATTTTTTTTCTTTAAGATAGTTAATGTGGGGACTCCAAGAGATACGGAAATCAATCAGAATAACTAAATATTTATAACATTTGCAAATTTTAATGCATGGATTGTTTAGTTTTAAAATTGTGTTTCAACTAAAGACGTTGCCACAAGAATTTCCTTTTTATGGATTGATGGGCATTTAAATACAACAGAAGTGGTTTTCTCAATTGAAATCTGCAACCTAAGCCATATTAGATGTTCAGAAATGAGAATAATTTAAGAATGGGAGTTACGTTCTATGTCTCTTCTAGACTATCAAATCGTCCGTAAAAGCTTGAACTAAAAAGGTTTCGCAATTAATATCCAAAATAGAATTAAAAATATAAATTACACAGAGCCGGTGCAAGCACTGAATCTTGAGGACTGCTTTGGGTAATTAGACGCTTTATTGTAAAATTAGTATTAGAAAAAATAATATATAACTTTTTTAAGTAAAAATAAATAAACTTTTGGAAACAGATTAGATAATTAAGATTTATAAGAATTTAAAAATGAATAGACCACATTATATTGTAGAACGACCCCTTGATATCGATAAAAGTAACAACAACATGTTCTGCAGATCTTTTGTGTTTGATATGTGAAACCCAATGGAAAATTGTCAAAGGTTTCAAATCAAAGGTTTCATTGGGCGTTGGGAAATGAGAAATTGTTAAAAATTCATATTTCTGCTCGAGAGAACTATCAGATGAACCATGAATTATGACATGAAGGAGCCGGGAGTTAAGGGACTTGCTAAAAGCAACCCTGAACATCAGGACAAAGGTTTCGTTATTGGTGGTGCAGAAGTTCTCCCAGAACTCATGCTTAGCCGCAAGAATTTTCTTTTTATATAAATATCTGTTTTTATATTGTAATTGTTGCTTATCAATTTCTCCAGGTAGAAAAATAGTTTTGATAAGAAAAATTATTTTCCTTTTAAGAGCATTAAGTTTATTCCCAAAAATTTTTAAATTATTTTCCGCCAAGAGAAAGCTGGAAAAGCAAGAACCCGTCGCTTACGAAAGGATTTGAATGCGGACGACGGGACGGTTGAAATCAATAAAGTTGCAAAGTCTTCCAGCTGATCAAAATTCTAAACTAATTCAACTGTTTGAATAAGCTTGGGGTAGTATTTTTAAAAATATTTCAGAAATTTATTGAAATCGTATTTAGTTTTTAAAAAAAACCCAGAAGAATTTAAATCACATCGCAGATGAACACCCATAAACTGGTGTTCACTCAGAGATTCCCGATCTATTATCTTCCACCTATCCACCGAATCTCGGTCAAGGAACGAAAACGACACCTGTGTTGGCCCCCTACTCTTCTAACTTCTACACTCCGCCAACGGGAGAGCTATGAGCCACGACATATTTAATATCACTAGGCTAACACGGCCGTTTGTTACAGCATGAATTACAAGTCTACTTTTGTATAAATAATAATATTCCTTGCATTGACACTTTTATACTTTGAATTTATTTTTGATGCCGGTGACTTTGCTACTTATAAGTTCAACTTTTCTATTGTAATTTGTATGTATACTACAAATAATTAGTAAATGTACTTCATCATTTTCAAACAATAATAATGTCAATGAGACAAGGCTAAATCAAATGATGACATACATCCTTTAAAATGAAGAGAAGAACGTAGTAGATGTCTTAATTCTATAGGAATTCAGTAAATTGCTGCTATTAGTTGATCAATTCCATTTCATTAAGAAATTTTATACTTTTAACTATTTAACATGTCTTTCACAATAAAATAAAAACAGCGAAAAAAAAAGGGTGATCACATTTTAAAAATAATGAAAGTATTTTTTAGTGAAAAACATTTGATTCATTTAAAAGAGTGCACGTTATATTTCAGAAATTATTGTAACCTTATAGGCTCAGTTTCACCATCCTCGAACGAAGCACCAGATTGAAGATAAGGAATCTTTCCATCTGGGAGGATAGAATATTAATTTTTATCCTATATTTACTGATTAACTGTAATTTAACAAAATCGTCATGTTTTAAGAGAAAATTAGCGCATTTTGTTTGTCAAATGAGAAAGAAATCCCGAGCATAACATGAATGTACTTAATTACAGTTCAGGGAATTTTTAGCATACGCAATTCCTTCATAATGGGATTATAAGTATGAAGAGGCCAAGAAAAAAGATTAATTGCGTGACACTTAAATTATTTTAAATATCACACTTGAAGCTTTAATGATTCACATGGAGCCATATATATATATATACATTGTTATTTATGAATATATAAAGTTGTGTTGGAAGGTTTCGGATGTATTCAGACGAACCATGGTAACAGGGTGTCCGAACAGGGTATTAGTCAGGAAACCAATAATTTATTACTAAATTCTATTAAAAACAATCTTACGCAAAAAAGGACTTATGATGGTATATATAATATGATTTAGGGATTCTTTTACGTATTAGTGAGGAAAGTTGTGAATGAGATACTACACAAAAGTATGATCTATTACTCTAACAAGCCTCAGGGCTCGGTACTTTCTGGGAGATTTCACATTCGTTTCTTTATTTTGCTGAATATGTTAAATACATTTTAGTTTTATAGAATTGGAAATAATTCGAAATACCTTGAAATTTTGAGGTGTTCGGAGATGTTTAATATGGTCTGCATATTGCCGCAGATAGTGATCATTGTTCGGAATTATTGATATATCATTCTACCTCTCATTCCAATGCATAGCTTCAATATGATTTATATAAAACCAACGAAAATCAACTGTTATCATTATAGATATTTCAAAATTATTGTATGAATATGTATCAAATATTAGTTGCAATCCAATTAATACTTATAATTATATGAATTAATTCGCAAGTCTGCAAAATTTAAAACAACAGTATGATTTTTCAACAATAAGCACGGAATATTTGCAAACAGATTTAACTCAAAATCCACCTGGACGTATAAATATTAAAACATGGATATTACTGTGTAATGTATATAGCATTCAATCAATTTTGAATATTTAGATATTCTTTAACTCGTTGTTAAGTTTCCTTTAGAAATCAATGTTCATAATTATTTAAATATGTTCGATCGAGAAACGTAACTTAAATGTCAAAGATATGCGTGTTTATTTTCTTGCCCTGCCCTCTTTAAATCTGCAGCCATTTTTTATTTTCTTCAGCTTGGCAACAGCTGCGTCAAACGCAGGTGGTCTTTTTCTCCCATCCATCACTCTGCGAACAAACTTTACCACTTTTCGAACAGACAATGCATCAATGTTACCTCTTCGAAAGTAACCGAGTTGGGTTCAATTTTATCTTTTTTCTATTCACTCCTTGTATTGTTATAGTTATTAAAGCTACCCGTACTATCCCTTCTCTTCTGTGCTTGGAGAAATTTACCGAAAGAGTTATGTTTTAATAGCGAAAGTTGTTTTCTTAATATCGGATAATTAGACAGTCTATCTAAATTACGTAGTTTGCTTTGCGTGGGTGAAGTGTTTTCGTTTTTAATGAAAAACTTAGTTTGTATTTATTTTTTATTTTCATAAAAAAAATTCGTTCAAAGTAGAGATTATTAAAACAGATTTGATGTAACTTTGCATCATGTTATTTAGTTATGGAAATTTAACATTTTGTTTTGATGTTTGAAATAATACATGGAAACTATTTTTTTACACTTCTATCTTTAAAAATTATAT
This sequence comes from Nephila pilipes, assembly GCA_019974015.1. Classification (NCBI taxonomy): domain Eukaryota; kingdom Metazoa; phylum Arthropoda; class Arachnida; order Araneae; family Nephilidae; genus Nephila; species Nephila pilipes. Next base: position 298,854 of record BMAW01029087.1, on the reverse strand, counting down.
CTTTTGTAGTTAAAGTATTTTTTGTAACTCATTGAATTTTCTCTACTTTTTCATAATTTCCTAATATTTGTAACGCATTCTCTTATTTGTTTTAAATTTCAAGCTGGTACGCATTTTGTAAAATCAAGAATAAAAATAATTTTCAAACAATTAAGGTTGATAGAAATAATATGCATAAAAAATATATGGTAATACTTTAAGCGAACTTGATTGTTAACATTTACTTAAAGATTAATAAACAATATTAAAACATCAAAAACAATTTAAAGGTGAAGATATGAGAAGTTTTCTTGCTTTTTTTTTTTAAAATTTACGAATAAATTTAAAATATTAAATGAAATGTTTCAGAAACCGTCTTAAGTTAAATTTGATTCATGAAATATATATTTTTGTACTGGAATTTTATCGCATCTATGTTATGCATTGTAATTTTCTCTCCCTATATATGTGCACCATTCAAATACTTACCAATTATTCCTATTTTTATATTTGTATTGATAAAACTTTATTCCACAGTTTTAAAATAATTTAATTTTTTTAAATTTACTTTATTTTCAGCACATCTTCTAGTTCAATAATTTTGCAGTTATGAGTTATTAAGAAAAAATTGATCTAAGTTAAACTTTATCTAACTTGGTATCTAAATTAAATATCTTAACCAAAATTTTTGCGTACAACATATTGCGTTATGATAAATTATATTAATAAATTTGAATTTTTTTTATCAGAATAACAGTTATGAAAACAAATGACACATAAGTACTATAAGAATTATTTTATTTTTGAATAATAAAGAATTAGTAATGCAAGATCTCTTGAGAATTATCATTTTTCGTGAGTTACTGATTTTTTTTTTTATGACTGAAGAAATCTAATACAATTCACCCCTTTTAAAATTTATCAGTTTCACTTGAGCAGAAACTTCATGGGGAAATAAAAAGACAATAAGAAAGTCGATTTGCAAATGGTAGAAGGAAAATTTCAAATCGAGAAATTGCCAACAATACTGGCTGAGGAAAGTTACATCCTTTCATTTTGAGAGAAACAAGAAGGCTTATTTTACACCTTACAGCCAATTCAAGCTAGTGAAATATAGTACCTTTCTATTTCTTTCTTCTATACGAAAAATACAAAACATTTCTTTTCACCATTTGCTATTTCATGCTGCATTTTAAGTGAATTCATTGAAAGTATAATTCTATGGTTTTCGATAGCAAATAGAAGGATGTTTGGTTATATATTTTGAATTTATATTTGATTTTTCTATGCATACCAAAAATATGACTTTTATTCAGTGAATAAAATATTTCTGTTGGTTACATGAAATATATATTAAAACTAATATTTTAGTTAGTGGTTGCGTTTCTAGTTATAGTTTTTATAATAATTTTCATAAATTATTGCGCTAGTAACAACATTTCTATGAGTTTCTGCATTGAGTAAATATTACCCACAAATATCAGAGTTCCATGATGATATCAGAAACTTTATCCGAATATATCTGAACAGGACTAAAAATGAACAATTTAAATTAAAGTCTCTCTAAATTCATAGAGAATTATTGGTGACAGTTGAACTAAAACTTTTTATTGTCATTTCTTGTAGACTTTGGTAATATTCATATGACGAGATCGTCATCTGAGCTGTCATCTCCTTCGCCATACTCCTATTTCACGCCACTTTAAGCCTTTTAAGCTTAGTATTTTTCAATGTCGAGCAATATTTATTATTGTTTTTAGTGGCTCTTTGCTGGAATTAGGACTTGGAACTCCAATACAGCCGGTCATTCACCTCTCCACTCTTACTGTTGCATACATTATCTTTAATTTAATTACATAGTTGCATGTTAATTTGCATGTTCTGTATTTTTATTATAACATGAACAACTAACTAATTGAAGGCCGAAATTGAAACAAAAAATTGCCTCCTTTAAGCAAGAGCTGTAGTAGGATAGTAGAAGAATCAGTTCTGTGGTAAGTGAGTCTTGAGAACCTTGGTTTAACCTCTAATAGATAGTCCCATCATATAATGGGAGCTGTTGCTTGTTGACTGCAAACAGGCTTCGAAATTGCATAGAAATTTGTACATTGAAATATATGAGTTGATGTTTTATCTTCTTTTTCTGACTATGTTACAATTGTTATGGTCTCGTTAACCTATTGCACAATTCTAGCATGACTTTCATTAAACTCTCATTGTAAGTACGCGATTAAATTTTTTGAGCTTACTTGAAACATAAAATGAAATTACTGCAGTAAAGGTCATTAAAGTAACGTAATATCCTTTTTGCACCTTTGTAAACACATTAATAAATAACTGAACTTATTAAAATAATTCTGCACTCTTGAAATATTTACACACCACCAACAGTTTAAGTGCGAAATAAAAATTGACTGTGTTTTAATGGAAAAAAAATTAAGAACAATTGAATCACTTTCAATTTATTCATTTCCTAGTTTATCTAAAGACAACGAAATTATTTATACATTACACTACTTTCATAAGAATCATAGATGTGACAGTGATAGATTACAATTCAAGACTAGTTTCTTCCGTTTAATATACTCAACCATCAACTTTGGTAAAGACTGTCATATAGTGAGAAGTAGAATATATTAACCTCTCAGTTAATTTCATGTAATTAGGATTAATGACTTAAGCAATCAGTTCCAGAGACTAAGGTGGATATATCCAGATGAAAATACATTCGTTACAAATGAGAAACCTGAAATGATTAATGACTACTTGAGGAAAGGTACGTTAATGAAAGAGCACCAGGGAATTGATTTTGTGGTGAAGAAGTATAATGAATTTCCTTTACGATTAAAATAAAAACATGGCGCGATATAATTAAATATTCACATAATTATAGTTTTATGAACCACAAAATCGATTAAAAGGAAAGCGTTTTGCAGCGGATTTCCCTCTTGAAAAATGAGGAACTACTTGGACTGGGATGATGATGATGAAAATTCTATCACAAAAGAAATAATTTTTAAATGCTTAAACCTGGTAAAAATGCATAAATCTTGCTTAATGGAGTTTCTTTCTCGAATTTAATTTGGTGAAAGGGAAAAAAATAATGAAAAAGTTATAAAGCAGATCCTTCCTGAAATGCATATAAATTCAATCATCTATGAAATAATGGGTAAGCGTGTTAAAAAGATTAAAAGAGAAAGATGTGGTACCTACCTTAAGGGCGTTTTAATAAGCACTAATATTTAATGAATTTAAACCTTAAACTAGTTTTCATTTTAATATTTTTCAAGTGAATATTATATTTTTAAAAGTAAGAGGATAAACAAATTTTCTTTAAAAATTTTCTTTATATATTACATTTTGTTTCAGTTTCTTGAATATTGTTCACCAAATCGCTCTCTTCTTCCACTTGAATACTCAACACTTTTTCTGGAAGTTTTTGCATAACTTTGGCATCAGGTATTGAATTATTTGGAAGATTATTTCTTCACATGAATTGGAAAGAACAATGGTATTCTATTGGTGATGAACAAGACCTTTATAGCCAGTTACGTTTGATTCAAGTCAATAGCTCGAATGCTAATTCTATTACAGTTCAAGTTCATTATTGTGAAAGAAGTTTTTTGAATGGTGAGTTCCTTAGAGCCATAACATCTAAGTAGAGTGAGGGGAGTGCAATGTTGGCTTACTAATCACCATCGTAAATGATAATAATTGACTATGTATCCGTCACCATCCTCGCCAATAGCTCTTATGTTGAAAATCAATTGCTTCCACATCAATGGAGTATATGATTACAGCATTGGAGGATGCTTCAAATAGAGCTGTAGGAACGCGCAGTGCACGAGAAATTGAAATTGACCGAACTTAAGACATGCCTTTCAGCACGGTTTGTCAAATCTTACGAAACAAACTGCAATGCTGTCCATTCAAAATTACGCATGTTCAGGAGATAGTTTCTACTGATCTGCCAAAACGAGATTCTTTCATATTGCAATTTCTTGTTCTAATGGAACTGGAAAATGCATTGCAATATGGAACATTTTGTTGACAGACAACGTCCATTCTATCTCCAAAGTTCTGTTAATACTCAAAATTGTGGATCATGGGCAATAAAGAATCTGTTCCAAATGTAACCATTGCCTCTTCATTTTCAAAAGGTTACTGTGTGGTGCAGGTTTACGGCAGTATTTGTCGTTGGCCTTTTCTTTTTCGAAGAGATTGGTCCTTAGGGTCCTGTCAACTGTACAGTAAACTGGACATGTTTTAAATGTCTTTTGCGTAACCAGTTCATCCCAGCACTGCAACAGCACGGATGGGTAAATAGCACAATTTTTATGCAATATAGCTCTCCTCCGCACATTTCAAATCCAGTGAAGGAGCTGCTCAATTCTGCATTTGGGAAATGATAGAATTATAAGTCTCCATCTTCAAACATCCTGCCCTCCAGGATCACCTGACCTGAACCCTTACCTATCTGGCTGTGGAGTTACATAAAACATGTTGTGTATGGGACTCCGATTGTGAACTTAGCTGAATTGAAAACATGCACTATGTAACAAATTCACATCACAACTAATACCTTACGATCTTTAGTGGAACATGCTATTTTCCGATTTCAACTTGTGGCAGAAACCGGTGGATAACGTATAGAACATTTCTTAAGCAAGTTGTAGCGTATTATTTACGACTTTCTTTTCTTTCCTTTATGGTTTCAGTACCTTTTTCTTTCTTTTTTTTTTACGCTATGTGGCCTTAGAACAGTTAAAAATTAATTTTTCCTATCCGCTGTGACACTGCCTTGTCGTGATGGATGGACTTTGATCAAAGAATGTCACAGCAATAAGCAATATGTCCCTTGTTTTAATTAGCCTCTTATGACTAATATTGTGCCCTCTACCGATCTACTTTTGCATTATATTTCTTTTCTTATGCAAAATAAATTCCTGTTGGTTTACGTATATTCAGATGAAATATCAGGTCATTCTGTAGAGTATTTAACATTTTTAATCTAATAATTTTAAATTTCTTATCTTATCTCTAATCAAAATTTCCCCTTTTACTGATAAACTTCTGCCACTTCTGATTTATTATAGACATGTACTTTCTTTACTTAAAAATAAAGTACTTCTAATTCATAACAATAGTTCCTCTTATTCTTTTAAGTCCTGTCGCATTATTTTAGTGATCAACGCAATTTACTGTTAGCATAACTAGTCATGTACTGAATTTCTTAACTGCTGTCTGAAATTCTAAGTCGAGGAACAAGGCTGGTTGATCAGCAACAATAATTTATTGAGTACATAAATTTTTCACCTTTTTTTTCTCTTTTTGTTCCACCTTCCACAATTGCTTTAATGAACTTTGTTTCATTCACAAAGTTACAGTAGGGTGATATTCCACAAAGCTCATCTTTTTTTGTTTCATTCACGCGCACACACACAAACACAGTTCTGGTAGTTTAATTCTTCATAAAGCACATCATTTTTTCTTCTTACACAGTTCTGGTTGGTTAATGTCCCACAAAGCACATATTTCTTCTCTTTCTATCGCAGTTTGAGGTCCTGGTAGGTTTATATCCCGCTTTTCAATGTAGTGTATTTAACTTCACATGTATCTTTTTTTTAACTTTAACTTTCTTTATCTTATCACTAAACTTCTTTTGCCATTTCTGATTTATTCTAAACTCGCGCTTTCTTTATTTTACTTAATAATAACGAACTTCTATTTCATAACAACAGTTCCTTTAATTCTTTTTAAGTCCTATCGCATTACCTTGGTGATCATGCAATTTACTGTTAGCATAATTGGTCACTTAGCGAATTTCTTAACCGTTGTCTTAAATTCTAAGACAAGGCACAAGGCTGGTTGATCACCAACAATAATAATTAATTGAGTACTATCTTTATCGTATTACTGAGGGATCCCTACTCAATCGCTTATGCACTGAGACTCTCTGCTCCATTAGGAATATGGTTCTGATCTGAAAGGGTTGTGTGACATTTTATACTTTTCCCTTTACTAAAAGCCCTTTACAGACGGGATTTAAACAACTGAGATAACAATTCTAACTAGTTGTTTAGAAGACTATTTTGAGGACTACGTACAATACATGTAGCACAAAAAATTATTTATGAAAAATTTATTTAAAGCAAATTCGATGACAATGAAATATTAGCAGAATTACAATAAGTAATGTGTAAACACTAAGGTTAGATTCTGTAAAATTCTTCTGAAATCATTTTAAATTTCAGTTATTTAAAAACATCTGGTCTCACATATTAAGAACTTTATTTAAATAACATCAGTAAATCTTTTACATACTGTAGCATTTATTTGTCTCTTAAATGAAGAATCATGTTTCAATGCATATTTATCAGTGACAAAGACGAGTAAACAATGTTTAAATATTGTAAATTTTGCTACAGGTTTTGATTAATAATCAAAAAGAAAAGTTTTAAGGAAATGGTAGTTTAGGAGGAGAAAAGGAAAGTTTATTGGAGAAAAAAGTGCAAAAAATGTTGAATCGATGTAAGAAAATGCATTTAATTTTAAATGAATTTCATGTAAAGTTAACATACTTAGTTACTGTTAATGAACGTACGATATCAATTAAAAGTCTGCAATTAAAAATAAAATAGCATTTTAAATTAGATATTTCAATAACTATAAAATATCTGTAATATTAACGCTTTCTGAAAAAGGAAACCTCTTAAAATTAAATGGGATGCGGTTTAGAATCGAGATTAAAGAAATCAATCCTCCACTGTGTGTTGTAAGGTTATAAAGGCTAATTATTTTTAATAGGCAGCTATGGTAAACACGCTCTCCACGAATACCCTAGCGACCCTTCTCCATTTTCCACCTGTTTCTTGTCAACGAATGTTTATCTTTTTCCTCCATATAATCGAACGTCTAGATAAGAGTTACACTTGTTTGGCGCAGCGTATAGACGTATCTGGTTCTTATGCCATTAAACTTCATCATCATTCACTCACTCAGTTGTTTACTGTGTCTACTTTGAGAAATTCTTTATACCTTATTCTTTCACATTTATATTCTTTAAAAGCAAAAACTTTTATCTAATAGCTAATTGAAATAGCTTCGAACGTAGCAAATGAGAAAACAGTTTTAAACTTTTATTTGTTAGTAAAATGCTATTATTCGGAAAGTATAAAAATAACTTTATCAATATGTGTATGCATTGTATTTGTGTTGGTATTCTTTCTTACCCACAAAATAATTCAAGTTTGTTATGTTAAAGATAGCAGCAAAGAGAATGAATGCTACATACCCACACATTCCATGTCCCAGAATGAGAACATGACATTCCCAGATTATGGAAGAAGTTCTGGATACCGGCTGTCAACACGTTTTCATACCGAGTCAGACAGTTTTGTCAGTTCCCTGTTTTTTTTTCTTTCTTTTCGTTATTAGTCTCTGTTCGTGGTTTTTCTTCCGAGTCTGAAATGCTAGCTGAAATATATTTTGAAGTAAAGAATTTTCTTTATTTAACATGAGTGAGTAAGATTAAGTTTTTACTTCTTTTGAGTCATTTTATTCAAACTGTTTATTTGAATTTTTATATAATGCAGAGCAAAAAATTCCGTTTTGAATAGTTTTAACATTCCAAAATAAGAAAGATTATTAATATGTAAAGAATACACAACATTGCAGAAAACTTTCGCATACAGACAATAAAACTATTTTATCATTGTATGCATTTCACAAATAAATCGCACCCACTTGATTTTGTTGGGAGAACAAGATAATGATAAATTGCACTAAATATTATAATCATTTGAATTTTACAAAATGCATGTTACCATACATTTAAAAACGTCCATTTGAAATATTTGAGGTCAACTATAATAATATTTAAAAAATTTTTTTATTTTTGTATTTGATTTTAAAATTTTCCCTAGATGTTCATTTTTAAAAATTTACAACTAGTCTGAATAATGAGAAATAATAAAATTAAAGCAATATTTTCACTTAAAAGGAGCATTCAATTTTTCTCCTTAAGCTTATTGATAATTTTTTTTGTATAGTACGTGTATATACATATATTCATGCATATATGTATATATTATATATGTATGTGTATATCAGCATTTATAAAGATTTAATAAACATTTCTTTTTAAAATACTAAGACCATTCAAGACGAAACACGTGATTACAATCAACTGACAACAAAATATAATAATAGCTTGCTTGAAGTTTGTTGCTACAGCTTTGAGTATCGGCAGTGACAATGAATTATGAAATACCCAATGATTAATGCGGTGTCACTTTTTTTGCTTTTGTTACATTCAACAAAGTCTCAATTTCATGCTATACTGTTATGGCGTTTGTTCCCCTCAGAAAGTTATGACTGCTGCCCACCTGTTTTGCATGGATGTGATGAGATTAGTGTCTATATTTCGAGGATTACTGTTCCTCTCCTGAAGAAGATGAATCTCAGGTCTTGGACAGTTAAAGTCGACCTTGATATCGCTTCTAAGTGACTTCCGAGTGTGTCACAAAAATGCTTGATAGGAATTAGGTCATGAGATCAGGCTGAACAATCAATACGGTTTATTGTTTCATCTTCAATTATGTTCTTCACATGACGAGCTATAAGAGGTCTGGCATTATAAGCCTTTAAAAGAAAGGATTCATCAATGGCATTAGAGTAAGTTGCGACACGAGGTCTCAGTATCTCTTCTGAGAATCATTGTGTTGCTGCTGCTGTTGTTATTAACATAGACACAACTTAAACCTTATAAGTATTTTATTACTAACACAACATTAAACTATTTACAACATACATTCCAGATGCGCGACAATGGGGCTCCGATGTAGCATCAAATTACAGGGCAATTCGGAAAGTGAAAGAGTCTTTTTTAGTTTAGTTTTTATTAATGTCTCACTGGAATCAACACTAGGGCTATTGGCGACGGACCTCGTATTTTTGAGCCACGGTCAAATGACGAGGACGACACCTGAGTTGTCACCCCCTCTCCAAACTTCCACACCACACCAACGGGAGGACTTTGGGCCCTGACAGATTTAACGTGCATCTGCCCCGGCTACAGGGCGGGTCTTTAGTAGCCAAGGATCGAACCCGCGACTGAACTAAAACAGCCGGCTACGAATCCGAAGCCTGACCCCTAGGCTACCGCGGTCATGTGAAAGAGTCAGTCTGTACTGAAAAGTCAGAGAGCTCGCGTATCAGGGTTGCTGCCTTTGGCGAGGAACACCTCGCAGCGCCCGTAGGATTTGTTTGGTGTTCACCACAATCGGCGAGTGATGGTGATGTTTCATGGCGCAAGATCCAGATATGGCAGTGCATTCGCCACAATGGACGAATGATCTGCTTGTTGGCGAGCCACGGCAGAGCATCGAATTTTCACTCTGAATGGTCTGCAGGTCTATACATCTACCTTTGCAGATTGCAAACCATACCATCAACCCAACTCGGCTAGAGTTATTTCGAATGTTCCTTTCTCTCCTTACCAAAACACATCGGGTGTCACACTCCAGACAGAATCGCAATTGTTAGTATACAGCATTTGACTCCAGTCACGTTGCACCTAATTTTGATATTAAGCAGTCCACCTTTTTAGGGCTGCACGGTGTCTAGAGGTCAACGGAATACACACCATCAGCTTGCGTGCATACAGACCAACCCTGATGAAGCCTGTTTTAGAACGTTTACCTTGACACATTTCATCTTTTTGCAAAAGCAACTGTTTTTACAGCTGAGTAGCATTGTCAGTTCTGCCTTGAAGAGCTATTAACAAGATATATCGATCATCAGCTGCTGATATAACACGTGAATGACCTTATATATTTATCATCGTCTAACATTTCCTGTTCCTTGAATTCCATTCCACAGCCTTGGAAATGCACTCCTTGCCACTCCAACAGCAGTTAGTTACTACAAATTTTTGGGTTTTTACAGATTCGAGTCTCCCTATTATACGCCATGCCATGAATTCTGGTAAATCACTTTGTTGTGGTTTTTTTAAGTCACTTTTTCTCATATCAAATGTTGAACAGTTGAATTTCATAGCTGATACAGCGAAACAAGAAACCATTGCGAAATCATTATTTCTACGCTTTTAAGCCTTTTTCTGTTTTTTGACAACATGAACGTTGATTTGTATTAGTTTTCTTCTTTTCTTTTTTTTTTTGCCACGTTTTAAATTGCGGTTGTTTTATTTGACGATTTTCCTTAAAACCACGTGTTCTCTTGACTTTCTTGAGTAATATATTATGATGCAACCTCTGAACACGATTGCACAGAAGTTTATGGAACAAAATAACAAGGTATTGAACTTTGTGTGTAGTATTAACTTGATCGCAAAGCACATATGTAGCTTAACATGAAAGTTATAGAGTTAGCTCTTACACGTGTAGCATATAAAATGAAATGATAAATGATAAAAAAAAGGGAAAAAAACTGGTGCCTGACATGTAGAACAGCAAGTCATTCCGTTCATTGCCAAAATATTCTTAAAGCTATGTTTCAATGTTTGTTGTAATAAACAAAGAAATGCGGTTTAAATGATGTTATTATATTAAAATTGAACAAAGGAAATTTGTTTTTTTAGTTGAATCAATTGATAATTAACAATAGAAAAAAAAAAAGAAGATTTGGATGCGTTTAAAAATACTATTTTGAAAATAAACCTTGTTAAAATACATATTTTTTATAAAAAAACATTAATATAACAGAAAACAAGAAAAGTTGAAATATAGAAAAATTAGCATTTTCCATGTGAACTATATTTTACTGAAGTTTGATAAAATTTTCGATTGATTAGTATTTTATGCTGCGTTTTCGACTGTATTATTGATTTCAAATGTGTGCCAAAAAACGTCAGCAACAGTTAAAAATGTACTATAATATATACTTCCCTTGGAGAAGACAGTTATAAAATAGATTTCTTTTACAGAAAAATACTAGGTTCCTTACCAATACAAAAGGTTAATTAAATACCGACTATGTTCGAGATGCACGAATAACATATTAAACACCGAATCTGACCTATACAAAGCTTTACCAACAACAAAAGTTAAAGAAACAAAAGACTGAAAATGAGTATCATTTGCATAAATATTGACCCATCATGTTCGAGCCAGTAGTTGAACTGTTTTCTTTGCCGGCTAAAAGAAAAAAGAAAGTACGTTAATAAACAAAGCAGTAAAAACCGTGTTTGATCATAAAAACATCATCAAACATTTTTACCGAAAACTTTAAAGTTGTCATTTGCATAAAACCATGCTTTGACGTTGAAACTAGGGTACAACAAATGCCTCAAGGAAATTATTTAATGAGGGGAGACAATGTGTATTGCCATGGAAAGAACAAGATAGAAAAACATACCCTTTAAAGAGTTTTTGTGACTTTTTTTTTATTAAAAGCAAATGACACGTTTTTTCCTTTTCATGTGAAAGCCTAGTTCTTTCAAAATGTTAAATTTGAAGCAGTGATTTCATGTAAATGGAAGCTGGAAGCAAGAGTTAAAAAAGTTAATGCTTTTATAAATAAAAGTTGTTTTTTATTTTCCATAATAAACACTGATATATTTGCTTATAATAACAGATTGTGTTGAAATGAAGCATAGTTTTTGAAACTTGTATTTACTTATTTAAACAAATATTAATTTAAAATAACGTGATTTAAGCTTCTTCTACAGACCTTTCCTTATTTTAAAAGTTATTTTTAAAATATTTTAAACATGTTTACCACTAACGGTAAAAGTATCTTCTTAAAATTTTTTGTAAAAGCTTTTTCATATTTTTTAATTACAAAGCAATTTTTCCTTGTTTTTTTAAAAATATCTTTTCATTATGCAGCTTTAATGATTGAGGAAAGTAATTCTGGGAATATCTAATATCTTGGCATCTAAAATCAAACAAGAAGTTATTAGAACAACTTCTTGTAACTAACTGGGATATTAAATTAATATTTTAATTAGACTATTTTTTCTGATCATATGCACAAACATTTTTCAACCTTTTTTAATTAGAATCAGATTTCTTCAATAATAGTAACTCAATATAATCAGTAGTTTTACCATGTATATATTTATGTTCTCAATTACGAAAAAGGAATTTAGCACATTATATTCAGGATTCCCATCGATCAATACTTTTTGACAATTAAAAATTTTGTTACTTGTAAAGTTTTAAAGGAAAAACATTTAAACTAAACATGATAAGTCTAACAATATTTTTCATATAAATTAAGTTTGGATTTTGATATTTTGTGGTGCAATTATTTTAAAAAACAATTTCTTGACAGTTTCGTTGCAAACAAACACATATAAATACAAGTCTGATTGGTTCAGACAGAAAAAGGCACTGTGAGAATAAAATCATTAGCATTATAAAATAATTGGTTTTACATGCTAGTTTATTTTAGGACGTAGCTCTTTTTCTTTTTGTAAAAATTTAACTCTGAATAAAAAGAATTAAAAAAAAAGAGTCAGTAGAGTTAAAACATTGGAAAATATATTAAAAACATTTTTTCTTTATTTCACCGAAGTATATATGTATATATAAACTATTTTTACCTTATGCAATACATACGAGGTGAAAGTTATATTTCCTTTTGTTTTAAATTAATTTTTAATGTATGCATTAATGGTTAAGGTTACTTATTTTGGCTTTTAATCTATTTTAAAAAAAAATTGCCTTCTTTTTTCTACTTTGAGTTTCTCTTCACTTCTGAAATTTGTATTAATCTTGATTTGCAGCTTAATTGATATTACAACCACTGAAGTGTGATAGTTGATACGTAAAGCTAGTTTGAATACACATTTCGCATTTCAATATATTGGGTAGTATATATATAACATTATCTTCATTATTAGTTTTCATTAATGTTTTCCTTTGCTCTTCAAACTGCTATTTTTTGGGTAATTTTGTATATATCTACCTTGTAATTTTTTATTGATGATTTATATTATCTTTTTATTAAAATTATTATATAGTTATATTATGTTTTTCAATAAATTTTTCCTTTTCTTCTGTATAATATTTTACATGTTTTAATTTGGAAGAATTATTTTAATTTTTTATTTTATTAATGGTTATTTTGATACAATTCACGGCATTTCTCTTTTAATTCTAAAATATCTGTCGTTTTTTAGTTTTGATAAATGTTTCAAATTTGTATGTAGAGGTTGTAATCTGTATTTTAAAAATTATTTGGTTAAATAAAGAAGTGTCTAATTTTATATGTATACATATACATACGCACATGCGTACACACGTACGCACAAACACACACACTCAAATTTATATATTTGTTAACATTTAACAAATTTTTAATAGAGCATCTAAGAATTAATAAGATAATTTGCGTTTTTGCAGCTCATGAAACATTTTTCAGAATAATTTTTTAGTAAGAAATGTTATACCAAATTATTATTTTGTGTAATATAAATAAAAATAATATAGAAATATGCATATAAATACTCCAGAGAGATATCTTATTCATTCTTATCACAAATGTTATCAGTACTTTTATTCTCTATAATTTCCATTTGTAGATTTGAATATTCTCAATCATTATTGTTATTTTTAATTTGAATTAAATATAAGTATAATTGATAAAAAGATTAATTTTATCATTAAAATATTTATTATAATTAAAAATAAGTAGACCACCTATATATCTATAGATAATAAAATTATTTTTAACACAAATCTCGTTCAAAAACTTTAAAGAAATATTAATAAAACTATAACTTGTAGATCCTAATTGAGTTAAATTTATAATAATTTTTTCTACGTACATTATTAACGAGCAAATTAATTATTTTTTCATTACAAAAACATTAATATAATAATTCTTATAAATAACTGATAGTACCTTTATGGAATCAGCGGCAAATATAGATTTAAAGAGGTCTTCGAAGTCATAACAATTATATATAGAAAAGTAACTTGTTTTTTTGTATTCTTAGTTAAATCTAAATTGTTTTTAATGATAGCCGTCTTATTGAATTTATTGATAGTATCTTTCGTTATTTTTTGTAGTATTTTACTAGTTTTATAATGGAAGTATTTAACCATTAGTGACTGTTTTAAATTTAATGGGATTCGTGGAAAATTAATTTTACTTATTTGAGGTCTTTTTTTTTAATTTAAAAAGAGCGGTAGCTCTATTATTAATTTTTAGGAAACTAAAATTATTTTCTAAATAAGCCTTGTTCAGTTCTAGTTGTTCATTAGTAACTAATTTGCAGTAATGTTTGCAAATATTTGCATAATCACTTAAAATTTTGTCAACACAAAATATCGAATTCTTTTTGTAATTCCATTACTTTTAATTCATGTATTTTTATACATATATATTTAATATTAAATTTTATTTTATTATCTTTATTAATATAACACTTGCGTGTATTCAGTAAATTATATTATTTTAGGTAAATAATATTTAATAACAATATTATTCGTTTGTAGGTTCGTAGGAAACACTGCACTGTCTGGTTGAGCTTCCACGTGAAGGGAAAAGAAATAATCTCTGTAGCATCTCTTTTGGCTCGCTTCGAAAGGGGTATATTGTAGGTGTATGTCTAGGTTCCTTACGTTATATTCTATTGTTTATGTTCGAAGCTTACCAAAACATCATATATGTTATTGTTGATTTAAAACGTAATATCAAATACATGTAATTATGCTTTTTCAACGTTGGTAAATTACGTATTTAATTTTACAAAATGAAATTTCTATGATTATATCTTCAACGTTAATTCAGTTGACTTAATTTTAAGTTATACAGTTATTGAATAGTTATAAAAAGCATTGTAAATAAAATATACTATTTGGAATTTAAATTTATTACTTATAAAATTAGCATTACTTGACTAGTGCAAAGATTTAGTAAAAGAGTCATCTTTGATATGCTTGCCACTTATTGATTTAGAAATTTTTCATTGTATTTGTAGAGTGAGACCCTCTATATCTTGCTTTTGTTCTGAAAATGCACCAATTTGTGCTTCAATCGGTTTGAAAATTTAAATAATACTAAGTATTATTTAATATATTATTAATAAATTAATTTAAAGAGATAGTTCATCATTGTAGAAATTTTTGACTCATCTATACATTTAGGTGACAGTTTCTCTAGAGAATGTTCTAGTGCAGAATTAATTAAGCTTAATTAAGTTATCTTTATTTCTTACGATTTCTAGAGTTAGACAATGTTATTAGTTATAATAATTTTTTATAATAGTGTCATCTATCCTTTATTATTAGCACTAAGTACTATCTGAATGTAAAATTACAAAAGCTTATTTTTTATCTCACAATCTAAGATTTGGTCCAATTTGATGTCAAACACAATTTATTTATTTATCTTTCACAAATTTATATATTAATTTATTGCACATTTTACTCAAAGACTCCATCAGTTTCTCGCAAGACTATCCAAATACTTATTAAACCAAGACATTAACTTTTGTATTTTAGAGTCATGGAAATTTTTCGCTAACAGCTATCCATTAACATTTTGCAGTAGAAAGCGCTTTTGTAGTTTCTTGCTGTCATGACTGTCTTTTGCGGAATGGTTCCTTTCTTTTGCAGATGCCAATGTACGTGAATTTCGACTTCAGGTTACAGAAGAAATTCAACAGCGATAGCAGACGGTTGAGCCGTTTCTGAGTTCGTCATAAACATCGATTCTGCTTGATTAAATGATTTAACCACTGTCTTTCATTTTATTGACATACCGTATTCATAAGCTGAAAAAGAGTTTTGAGAGTTTCTCCCTCAAGCTCATCCTCAGTAACTCGCTTCTCATTTGACGGGAATTTGAATTAAATTTTTCAAGACTTGAGCTCTCTATAAGAAAACTATCTTTTGGCAAGAAAACTCTATGAATTTGGTGTAGAAAGGCGTAAGGGTTAAATTCGAATTGAGTGTTTTGATCACACATATTGAAAACTTATCTGTATATTTATATTTCAGACATGCTAGACACTTAAAAAATATTAAACCTACAACCGGTAGCGTCTGTCATTACATATTACCTCAAGAAATTTATTAAGAGTCTGAAATTTTTATTTAATATAAATAAAAAGCTCGTTTAATAAATTTTAAAAAATGATGTAGAGAGATAGGATGATGTTAATGAGCATGTGTGTTTGCCAATTTTAGATCAATTCTCAACAATTATTTCAAGCTTTATTGACCTAATTACCACTACATAATAATATCTTAAATAAATGTTTATTTCCGTATAATAGGTTAAAATGTTTTAAAAATTATTATTACGTAGTACTTCTAGAAATGTACTTGTATACTTTAAAGTAAAATTGGATTGTGATGCATTTTAATTTTTCAAATTAAATTTCTTTTGAAAAAAGAATAAAGAGTGATAGTTTATTAATATAACTATAAATAGCTATATTTCTTTTAGCAAAAGTTTAGAAAACAATAATTAAAAAAATATAGAAGGAAAAAAAATGTACTAATATATTATAACATTAGACTAGTCGCGAATCTTCCCTCCACTATAAATTCTAAATATACTTTCATATTTCAAACTCCTTTTCCATCTGAATGAAATGTACATAAACACATTTACTAACGTTAAGTGTATTGAATGTATCAAAGAAAATTTGTGTAAAGGCAACAGAGAGTTAATTGAAGAGAACTTTAGTAATGGTTGATTAAAGATTGCAAGCAGTGAAGTTAGTAGTGAGAACAAAATTGAAGTTAGTGGGGAAGCTATATACAAGGTGGTCTGAATAGTTTCCGACCTTAACGTGAAGATGACAGCTCGTGACAATGAAAGATAAGGAATGTATTTACTCATTTTGTGATTGGTGCTCACCAAACTTATAGCTATTTTGGGCTTGCGGTAGTTATTTGACAATCGTTTGAGCGAGTGGATGTGAGTGTTTTTGCGAAAATGGAAAAAATAAAGTATTAAGTTGCCATTAAATAAGCCTACGCAATGAGCCTACGCAAATGAAAGATGAGTTGAACGCTGTATACGAGGGCTCTGCACCATTATTTACCACCGTAAAAATTTGGGCAGCTGAATTTAATCGTGGCCATATTTGCTTAGGAGACGATGAAAATTTGGGACATCCAAAAACTGCAACCACTGACGATAACATCGTTAAAATTCACCAAATGGTGCTAGACGACCATCGAAGAAAAGTGAGAAAGATAGCAGAGATTCTGAATATGTCCGTGGAACGTGTTTGTCTAATATTGAATCAAGATTTAGGCATGAGAAAGCTGACCGTGCGTTGGGTGCCGCGTGTGCTCATGTTAGACCGAAAACGTGTTCGAATGAACATTTCTAACGCACTCTTGGCCCAGTTAAGGCGCAATAAATCAGATTTTTGATGCCAATTAATTACTGTTGAGGAAACTTGGAGACACAATTATAAGCACGAGAAAAAATTCAGTCAAAAAGTAGACTGCTATGGTGAAATCGGCTCCAAGAAAAGCAAAACTGTTTTTTCAGGATGGAAAAGTGATGGTGATTGTTTTTTGTGATAGTCTTAGATTTATTTTAATGGATTATCTTCAAACAGGGAAAAACATTATAGGAGCATACAACGCATCATTACTTGACATGCTGAAGGCAGAAATTGTGGAAAAATGGCAGTCTCACACCTCAGAGATTGTCATGGGGAAATTCCCTGAATTACTTTTTGAACTGCTTGATCATTCTTGTTGCTCACCAGGTCTAGCCCTAAGTGCCTTTATTTTTTCCCTTATCCAAAAACTATTCACTTGGACAGAGATTTTCATCAAATGATGAGGCCATCACTTTCCAGAGAAAGACGTCAGATATACTATTTGCACGGGTTAAAAGTATAGGAGCATCGCTGGGAGAAGTGGGCAGTCTTACAAGGAGACTATGCAGTATAATAGAAATAAATTTAAAGATAAAGTATCTCTGTCAGGTCGGAAACTTTTCAGATCATTCTCTCTTATGTATATATAATATGGAGAATAGTAGGGGAGTTAGAATTGAGAAAATAATAGTGGAATTATCTGTGAAAACAGAAGTGAAGCTTGTAGCTCGAATAGCAGTGTAATTAGAAACGAGTTGTGGCTGTTTATGTGTCGGAACCAACAACAATAGTTAACTGACTGTTTAGATGAGTTTTGCTTGAGCGGACGTTGGTATACCTGATGGAGCTTCCAACGCATATGATTAAATTTATTATATAGGTCATAGAAGTGAGTAAGATATTTCTTTGATTATTATTCCATGCTATAGATCACAGGGGGCTTAAGGGCAAGTAGTTGAAGAGAGAGTATTGTCATAATTGCTGTGATGTGATTGCTTATTAACGACAACGTTAGGATTACTGGTGGTTACCTCGTAAATCTGACCATCGATTTAGTGATTTTTAGTGACATCGGGATTTTAGTGTGGTCGGTGTTTTATTGGCATTAAGGCTAGAAAGCCACGTCTCTATGATAACAACGCAGGTCGCGTGTCTGCAATTATAACCACTAGGCTACCATTTCACCACTGCTATGATTGAAGTAATTTAAATGAACTAAAAATATAATCATCTGCTTCCTCTTCATTTGGCAGTTATTATTTGTGCGCTAAGACATTCTTTTAGGTACTGTTTAGTTGGTATATAATATATTCTGAAACGAATAACTGGATAGTATTATCTTTAAGTTAAAGAGAAAAACTCAAGTAATTAATTATGAACTAACAGTAACTGTCATCCTCATTAAATGCATTTTACAATGGCAATTATGAAGGAATAATATATAGTTTCAAAAGTTATAAGTTCTCTTTTTGCTCGTGTTTTGTTTCTTTCAATTTGTAAAAATAAAGCACGCATCTAAAAATAACCTAGAAAAATAAAGAAGGTAAAAATTATATACAATTTTATAACACACATAATGTAAATGAACATTTTCCCGCTATTCGAAGAAATATCAGCAAAAATATTTTTTAGCCGAATTGAAAAGAAACACTTCAGTTCGAAACGATCGAAATGCTAATGTGTGCATTTTGCAAGAAAAGCATTAATTGAGAAAGAAAATTGTTAGAAAATAAATGCCAAAGATAGCTCTTTAATTAAGCCAAAGACTGTAAAACGGACTCGTAACTTCCGAAATTGCTTTCCGAAAATTAAGGGCCGGAACTGACCATTTTGGATCTTTCTGCTTGCAATAAGTTTCCCCAGAAATTAAACATTGAAAAGCGGAAACGATCTTAAGCCATACATCTTTTTGATAGTAGGTAGTTTCGTTGGCTCTAGAAAAGCACATTACATTTTCTTAAACCTCGCTTTGTTTGACATCAAAATGTCGTTATGGATCACAGAAAAGCTGTTTGACACTTAATGGTCTTTATTGCCTTTGGTGTGGATTAAATATAGGCAATAATACGAAAACTGAGTCATGAAGATGTCTGATAAAAGAGAGAACTAAATTCTTTACGTTGATGCAGTTAATTAATTCCTTAAGTTATTAGTTTTGGAATTCAGAACTGTTTACAAAGTTGCTCTTTAATAAAATATGGAAGATATATTCTTTAGAGCAGCATTTTAAGTATACGTAGTTTGCTTTATCTATCATAAGAAGCAAATGAGAGAATGAAAATTTTAGTTGTTGTTATTAACTATAAAGTTTTGAAAAAAAAATATGTAGATGTTTTTTGTGAGAGTCTCGCTTTTTTGTTTAACATATCGTTAGAAATAAAAGAAATGTCAAGAAATTAATACTTCTGTTTTATAAATGAAAGAAACCCAATTTTCTCTCTACCTCTCTCCTTATATATATATATATATTGCATATATTGCAAAAAGGTAAAATATTTTTAAATTATGTCTCATGGATGGAAAAGTACTTCTATTGTTGTTTTTATGTAGAAAGGAAGTTAATTTATTGTCTAATATGATGATAAAAGAATTTTTTACTATAAATATGTGTAACTTCCTTTTATAATCATTTGAGTGACTATTGCATAAATTATGAAATTTCTAATATATTATAATAATAAAATAACATATGTGACAAAAAATCTTGAATCTTATAATAAATATTTTATACAGCCTCTATGCATTTAAATATCGTATGTATAGCAGTGTAGATTATTTTAAATTAATGTATATTAAAAAGAGAATCAATAATAATACATTACATAATTTTGAGGTATTACAATTTCACCAATAACTTTTTTCAAAACTTCTGCTTTCTTACAAAGTAAGAAAGCAGCAAATTATATATATATTATAAAGCATATATTATAAAGCAGCATACGTTAGTATGAAGAAAACAAGTTTCGTGTATGTTAATGTGCTGAATTCTCTCAGGCATTAAGGACGTAATATAGCTAGGAATTCAGAATCTTTAGATACCAAGTTATTTCATCTTATTACAGAAAATAATTATTCCGAATATATAAAATTTATGTCTAAAAATAAAATAGGATGCATATCAAAAGACATGATATAAATTTCTGATTTTTTTTTAATATTTACTTTCATTTCAAGCATTCGCTATCAATCTGTTCTTGGAAAAAGAACATTAAAATTTTGTAACCTGTGTTTTTTAAGAAATCCTAATTTTTTAATAACTTTTTTAAATGAGCTTTCTTCAATTATTACTCGCTTTTATACATATAATAAATTCAAAAACCGTATTATTGATAGTAGTGCATTTCATAGACACGTTAATATTTGAGTAATCTATAAACTGTTCTATTAGCAACGTAATACGTTAATTGTATTAATAACTATGTAATCAATAAATTGTACTGATGGCGATATATAATCTAGAAACTGTATTAACAGCATTCTACTTGAAATACACCTTTAATTTACCTTGCTTAAATTGTTTCAAATTAGATTCGATGCTGCAACTGAATCCCATAAAGCTAATGTGTTAAAAGTAATTTATTAAAAAGGTTTTAATGTAGCAAAACTATTTTCTTTGATATATTGTATTATATTATATCAATTAATGTTCCGATTTTCTAAAAACACCGAAGTAATTTAAAACGTATCTGTAAGGCATGTTTATTCATATTTTAAATTAAGGATAAGATTACATATTTTTTATATGACATAAATGAAAATTGTTATGAAAGTATTTGGGAAGAAAGACGAGAATGTGTTCATATTATATAATTCACTTTTTTTATATTTAAATTCTTGTGTTCTCCCTCAAATACTTTTCTCCATTTTTAGTGGTAAGTTCATCGAAGTTATTTAGGCACTGTTCTTACAGAAAGAAATTAAATTTTTTTTATCTTCATAAAGCTAGTTTATCTAAACTCGAGATTTTAAAAAGATACTACAGTGTCTGTTGTTACATTTGCCAATAGT
This sequence comes from Nephila pilipes, assembly GCA_019974015.1. Classification (NCBI taxonomy): domain Eukaryota; kingdom Metazoa; phylum Arthropoda; class Arachnida; order Araneae; family Nephilidae; genus Nephila; species Nephila pilipes. Next base: position 277,544 of record BMAW01029087.1, on the reverse strand, counting down.
GTTTGCTTCTTCTAAATTTGTTCAAAAACTTCAAGAGATAAATCTGTGCTTGAAGTCAGATGAGCCTATCACAGGAGGAAGAATCTAAGATCAAAAGCCAACATCAAATGAAAATATAATTATCATTCTCTTTGTTATTTCCGTATTTTTTGAAGTTTTGTGAGCAATTCCCTTTTTGATATTGTGTTTGATAAAGATGTTTCTTTAAATAAATTTAAGATTAGTGTTTTCTGTTTCTTAAAGAAGGAATATGAGCGAAACATATGATTATCAAATTCCAGATTAATGTAATTTAGGATTTTTTAAAATTATTAGCATTCTGAAGTTTCCCCCTTCATGTGTTCCTGAAAAACAAATCAAATTACCACAAAAATCTGAAATAAAATGTTTTATTTAACATTCATAACAATGCCATGCTATTTAGGACTAGAGAGAGAGTAGAAAATGAAGTCATAGATATTTAAAAGAATTATTTTAAAAGAACATTTTTGAAAAGATTGAATGGAATATTCAAAGTAACTTCCACCCCGGAATAAAGAGAAGATGAAAAGATAGATAATAATTCTTTCAGATGTTAGAAGAATTTTGCATACCTTTTATCTTAATCAATCATTTAGGATGTTTTCTGTTTTAAAAGTTGAATGCATTGAAATTAATAATCAGTGAACACGCAACAAAAACATTGATCAATATATCAAGACAGATGTTAAGTTTTAACTCGATTCGTCAAAGCTCTCAAGTGTTATTCGTTTCATTTATCTCGAAAGCAGGTGTTGAGTTCTGTTCTTTATTATGATGTATCACCGATAAGTGAATCTAAACTTATGATTTTTTTACTGTCAAAACGTATTGATTAACATTGTCAATTTTATGTACCCTTATAAGCTATTGTTAAGACTTTTGAGCATTATTCTGTAAGTTCAAATTCAACTCAATCGTATAAATAAATATTTGTATATGACTCAAATAACTTCATATATTCTTTTATGTTTTATAAATTCTATATTTGGTACAGATTCAAAATCTCAGTGTACATTTAGTAACATTGTTTTCATGAATAGTCGAGAGGTGACCCAGAATCAACAAACGTTGCTTCACTTTTTATGAAAGTAGCTGATTATTCTATCCTTATGCAATAGAATTAAAAAGTAGCCCTGAAATATAAAATAAAGTATTCATACACACAAAACAAAATCATTCCACAGAACAAGAGAAAACAGTAATTATTAACTTAATTTTGTTTTAACTTATTATGTTACCATTTTTTAAAAAAATATAACTATTTCCACACCTCTTTTTGGCATAATATATAATTTCAAAAATGAAATTTTTTCTGTTTTTGAAATTCCTTTTTTCCTATCGACATTTTAAAATTTTTTATTATATAGTATCATAATTTCAGAAAATAGAATGAAGGTGCTAGTGAATGATTGATATCAACGTAATAAATTATTAATAAATTGGAAAAATGCATGAAAAAATTCCTCTTATAGACAAGTGTTTAATTCTAAAATGTAATCATAAGCATAAGAAATTCTTGTATCATTCGACTTTCTTTATAAGATCTGTATTCTAAGTTCCTTTTTACGTCATATTGATTACAAATTTCAAAATGTAATGAAAATAATAGAAATACGAATAATTATATAAAAATATTTCTCTCATATCTTTTACATCAAAATTTATATGATGATCTAGTTTTACTCATAAATCTATTATTTTTAAGCAATTGTGAAACAATAAGGATAATGATTTTTTTAAATTTAAAAATGATCATTATGAGACACATTATACAAAAGAATTTATGAGGTTTCCAAAGAAATGGGTTGTAGAAAAGCATGTCGATAACAACTGTTGTTATAGCGAGGATGCTGAAACGCCTAATTTTTGAAAAGTAACTCACAAAACCATTACATCACCTTCTTCGTCTACTATGACAGTTTTATTGCTAAAAATAAAATAAAGTATGCAGAAACCTTTATGTGTGATTCTGAACATAAAAAAACTCTAATTTCAAACACCTGGACTACTTTTATAGGTAATAAAACACACGAAGATGCTTCACATTTTTTAAACTCTGTGTCTATATGGAATACTAATTTATATTTATACAAGAAATACCATACTATTTAAGAGATGAACATCAGATGTGCACTCTGACCTACTATAAGAAACTTTTTTCTTAGAAATTAAATATTTGATTACATATGTCACAAAAAAATTTCGAGAGCGTCTTTAAGCTTAAATAATTAAAATTTTACTACTTGAATCTAATTTTACTTGGTGAGTAAATATTTGAAAATTCCGCATAAAAGAAGTATTATGAAAGAAATAATATTCTCTCTGTAATGTATAGTGATTTATTATAATATGCTGCTCCTTTTTAAAATATAGTAAGAATTAAATTTATCAGTTCTTCTAATAAAACAAAGTACATGCTCTTTATAGATTTTTATAATTAATGGAATTTTTTTTTCATGACATTTGAAATTTAATAGAAAAGATTAGAATTTTTTAATTTTTGTTTAAATATTTTAAGGAAGAATTAGCTTAGTTAAATTAGAATATTAAATTATAAGTAGAGTGTATGATTCTCTTCTTACAGACTAAGGAAAAATGAAAAGAAATTGAACGGTGATTACTCATAGATTTCCTCTTCCATTCATTAATCATCGAAATTTATGTAGTAAGGGAAAATAGTTGTGGTTGATTCTTTTAATTCTAAAACATTATTTTCTAATAATTGAAGTATTATTCAGAAAAAAAATTATTTTATAAATAAGTTACGAAACAATTAATTAAGACATTGTTATTTTATTTAATTAGTTATTTTATTAATATAAAAGAAATTTTTTAAAATATTGAGTTAAAATAAAAGCATTTTAAAAAATGTTTAATAAATGTTTAAATGTTTTTTTTAATAAATTGAAACTATAAGTGATATAAGAAAACTGAAGAAAAAAGTGTAAACATTTAAATATGAAATCTTTATGTTTTGATCCAGGAACATTTGTTTAAACTTTCCATCTATATTAGTTCAGTCTGCACTTTTTTTTTAATTTATCACCATAACATGAGTGACAAATTCTGGAAATATCAGCACTGATATTCAGTGTTCATGTAAAAAAATTTAGTTCTTGGAAGAAAATTTGAGTTGATATATGTATGCAAAGAAATGATAATATTAATTTAAAGATATTTTCTTAAAAATATATTTATGCTGTGGGATGCTAACCCACCTTAAATAAAAATTACGTTTAAATGCATTTTCTCGTTGTAAATTATAGTAAACATCCAAAAAATGCAGAACTTTTCCTTAGCTAGTATTTTGATGTTCTGACAATTCTGTAAACTCAAAATGGCTTGGTTATTAGTAAATTTATGTATCGTCTTATCTTACATATGATTGGATGTAAGGATGAAATTTTGTAAATATATATATTTGCTATTCCAAATTTACAAGTTAGAGAGGTTCGAATGTATTTTTATATAGATAATAAAGAAGCAATTGATTTTCTTTTAATAACTACATCATACCTAAACAATAAGGAACAGAGTTTTTTTGGATTATTATCCATATGAAAATTCCGCGCAATATTCATTTAGTCTTTTTAACAATTTCATTTGTAAAAATATCTCGTACCTTGAAAGTTGATCATAACATTCTAGGTGTTATTGCTTTTGATACTTAATACTAGATAAGTAATAAATTAATCCATAATAATTTTTTCCTCTAGAATGTACTTTAATAATTTATACAACGTATTGCTGCAGTAGCCTAGTGGTCATGGTCATGAACTCGCCACTTGCGTTTTTTGATCGAGTTGTAGGTTCCAATTCTGATGCCACTAAAGACCCACTGTGCAAAGACACTGATGAACATTAAATGTGTTGATGCTCCACGTCAGTCCGTTTGTGTGGTGTGGAAGTTTGGAGAGAAAGGTAACAGCTCAGATGTCGTCCTCGTAACTTGGTTGAGGTTTAAAATTACGAGGTCTGTCTCCATGTTAATAAACAATAAACCAATGAAATAAATATATAAAGAGTCAAATAAAAAATACTTTGAATTCAAGATTGAATTTATATTAAAAATAATGCTATGTATCGATAATGCCTTTCTTTTTTTTCAGTCAGGAAATCTTTAATTTATGAATTATGTTTAATTAGGATTGAAAGTCAATTTATTTCTCTGAGGATGGTACTGTCTGATCTTGAAATTACGCAAATACACCCTTGTAGTGCGAGTGTAAAATATTGTATTATATTAGTAATCGTGAATTGAATATTGAATCAAATATGCAAACAAAAAAGCAAATCTCCATGAAGAGAGGAAAATGCAAAATAAATGCTGCAGTTACATTACCTCGAAAAGGATTACATTGCTTGTTTAATGTCATACCAAAATATTAAATTCTAAATAGCAAATGTACCGTCGCAAAGTGCATTTCCTCATTTATTTTGGAAATAAGACTTCTTTACGGTAATTGAGACATCTTCGATGAAAATAATATTATATATATTTTTCTAATTTTATACTAATTTTAAGTGAAACAATCGAATTATAATTAAAATCAATGGAAGTCCTATTTAATTTTATGATATATATGAATACTTATGTATCGGCTTATGTAAAGAAAATCACATTTATACTCATAAATAATTCAGCACAAACAATTAATAAGCAATAACTACATTTACATTTTAAAGTCGTGTACTTATCTTTAGGTATATCCTGCATAAAATTCACTGCATTTATATCTTTAAAAATTTACTGAGTTCTTATAAACTTAATACTCTGTACACTGAAATATAAGTATAATTTGAGATTTGTATTTAATATAACTTTTTAAAAAGTTTATATATTTTATGGTTTAAATTTCTCTTAATTTTTACACAAATACCAGCTATATCTAAAAGTTTGAGTTTATTAGAAAAGACTGTATTCAATATAAGACAAAACTTCCTTTTCAAATATTCAAGACATCAGCACCATGGGTAAAGTAGATTTTGGTGGCCGCGCTAGCCTTGTGGTCATGGTTGTGGACTGACGGCATCTAGTTATGGCATCTAGTTTGTTTTCATCTAGTTATGGGTTCGAACCCTGGTGCCACTAAAGACCCACCATGTAGAGAGGTTGATACATCTTAAAACTCTGTCCGATGTCCGAAGTTCTTACGCTTGTGGAGTGTGGAAGTTTGGGGAGGGAGCTCACGTGTCATCTTCGTCACTAGACCGACATTCAAAATTACGAGGTCCGCTACCAATAGCTTTTTTATTGGTAAAAAAACAATTGAGGAAAAAAAGAATTTGAGGAAAGTATACCAGAATCCTGAAAACTAAGTATTGAGAAAAACGAGAGTACACAGACATTTTGCTCTCTGGCATAGCACATTTGTTTACAATTTTGAAATTCAATTTTCAAAGATTCTATTTATGAAATTCTCGCAAAGAATATATGTATGGAAGAACCAAAGTTCCCCCCTATTTTTAAACTGCAAAATAAAAAAAAGAAACTTTCAAACATTTTAAGGTCTCAGGTCCTCTATGAAACCACGAAACTGATGCAATAAAGCTCATACGTGTTAAAATATCCTTCTCAATATTATTCTAAGACACAATATAAATCTTTTGAGAGAGCTACAATTGTTTTCTTGAAATCTTTATTTCCTGGATAAATGATGCAGTGCTTCTAAAACGAAATTTTACATTAAACTTTAAGCCTCCGGTAACAGTAAAGGAATATTTCCTTATATAATATAAACGAGACTAAAAATACACGGACATATACAAAAAGTAATGATTGAAATGGGATGTGAACAAAAATCTAAGACAAATGAAACTTTTTCTCTCATTTTTAACTTTCTCCGGTGCAGAAAGTATGTTCACAGAGGCTTGTGAGTTAATTTTTCTCAGTTCATCCATATTTTCTCATGAATAATCTGAAATCTTTTGCACACAATACATACAACAATAGACACAAATATTTACTTAGTATGATGGTAGACCCTACCCCTTGACACATTATCTTCAAGAAATACATTGGACAACACATAGTCTCCCTTCATATTATATATCTCACATCATTAAGTGATTTTACAATAACAACACACTTTCAGTTTATTCTGCTATGCACGTAAAATCAGAATAGAAATTATGTTACTAATTATTACCAATGTATCTTATATTAATTAAACAGATTAATATGATATGAGGATTTAAAAACTTAGAAATGTAATTAAAAGGCTTTAGAATAGATTGATGTTTTGTAACACAATATTCATTTAATGAATTAAAAATTGCGTTTGAAAAATTATTTTTCTTTAAAAATTACTTTTGGTTAATGTTTAATGCATCATTTTTTTAAGTCCAACTCGATTTAAATAGTATTTCCTTTGGTACTTTTTTGATAACGAGGGAAAGAAATTCGTAATACAAATTGTTATCATTGGGCAAAACACACTACAGTATACTAAAAAATTTAGCTTGGAAAACTTAATATACTGTGATAATTTATCCTATGTCAACATTTAAGGTTAATTAAATGTCAACAAAAATTTGAAGTTTCTATAATAAATCCATCAGAAGACCCAACCCATGAAAATGTTTTTCTAAAAATGAAAAAAAGAATAAAGAAAGAATACAATGCATATCATTTGCATAAATTTTGCTTTAACAGTATTCAAGCCCGATCTGAACTGTTTTCAAAAACTGAAGCTAATAAATAAACAAACCAGTAAAACGGTGCTTTATTAAAAATACACCGTCAATTATTTTAACCGCGAATCTTAAAAGTTTTCATTAATATAAAGTTATGCTTCGGTTTTTAAACTAGAGCACGAGAAAGTCTTAAGGCAGTTAATTAATGAGTGAAAAAAAGATTTATTGTTAGAGACGATTTCTTCGGCAAAAAAGTGTTAGAGTAAATTAGCTTTTGATAGTGCTATATCTTTTTCGATTAAATATTAAACCACAGCCTTTTTCTGTATGACAAATAAATTTTTACTCAAAATGATAAATTCGGACTTGCCATTGCAAGAAAATGGATGGAACAGGAAAAAAATATTTAACTTTTTTAGGTTAGTTTTATGCAAGAATTGAATATTTTTTATATTCTACGGCATGCTATGAATTGCCTACATAAAGTTAAATAATAACATACAGTGAAAAAAATAATGCATTTTTTAAGAACAATTTATCAAAATATTTAAAGAAATATCACAATTACTAAATTTATTACAATTTTTAATAATAATTATTTTTTTAAAACTTGTTTTATTAAAATTGCTCTAAATATATTATATTAATAAAATAAATTAAATTAAAATGAAATAAAAAAGTACAGAATCATAGATGTAATAAAAAAAGGCTAATTAAAATTGAAATTATGAAAAAAGATTTTTGTGAATTAAATATAGCGATTATGAAAATAATTATAATATAAAAAATATTTCTTAATTTAAAAAATGTAATAAGCATTTTTAAAAATTTCTACGATAAAGATAACTAAAGAGATGTTTAATATTATGAAAGATATTACTATCTAATAAATAAATTTATAACCAAAAATAATTATAAACAAAATAATGATATATAAGTTTATACTTTGCGTTTCATGATGGAGTCTTTTAACGATATTTTTGGAATTTTTTCCCCAATTAAAAGTATTACAGTTTAAAAAAACTGATAAATGTAACAAAAAATGGGCAGATTTGTTTTTAGTTATAATGATATTAAAGATATGAAGAATAAATTAAAATGTAATTTTACACAATATAAAGATTTTATTAATAAAGAGCACAAAAATGTCATCACTGGAGATTTGCGAACAGTAAAAGATAGGGCACTGACATATATTATGAGTAAGGGTACATGACATAGGACTATGATAGTAACTATTCCAATGAAAGAAAAAAGGATTTATGATAAAGTTAATAATTTTATCATTAATCTCGCTAATCAATATAGTTTACCAATAAAAGACATTTATAGATTACAAATTCTGTATTATTATTGTTATTCACTTTAAATTAAAAAATATAAAAATACATGAATTAAAAATTATAGAATTATAAAATTACTTTATAAAATGTAATGCTGGTAAAATTCCAAATAATTATGTAATTGTTTGCAAATATTTTTAATATTTAATTATAAATAAATTTATGGAAAACAACAATTCTTACTAAATAAATAACTTTAATAACCTACAAATTAATATCAGAATTGCAGTTCTATATGAAAAACAGGATTAAAAATTAATAAAATTATATTTCCTCAGATCTTCATTACTCCAAAATTACACTAAGATACCATTAAATTTAGAACTGTCAATAATGGATAAAATACTTATATTAAAAAGCAGAAAAATACAAACAAATTTTATAAGATAGTATTTATAAGTTTGATAAAGCTTCAATCATTAAAAATAGTTTCGATATTATTATAAATGTAAAATATATAAAAGACAAAAAAGCTATTTGCTATTCATAGCACATATTATGAAGACCTCATTAACTCAATAGATATATATGGTCGTTTAATGAATTATTAAATATTTATCAGAATTATAATATTAGTGAACTTATATGATGATAAATTTAAATCTTTAGTTAATATTGTATTTAGAGAAAACTGCATCAAAAATAAAGATAAGATATGCGTATGCAAACTAGGGTTACTCCCCAACGAGGGGTGTGAATTAAAAGTTCGTGATCAAACTTGAATCCAAGTTTGGTGATTTCAAAGAAAAAACCAGTAAGTCAACACATTAACCAAAAATCATATTAAAAATATTTTCCTAGGTTAAATAATTATTCTTGTGAAAATAATACAAATTTCATAATTATATTAATTAAATAACTACATAAGACACTAATTAAAATTACAACCAATTTAAAAATGAAACAATCTTAAACATCGTAATAAAAATGAAGAGTAAAGAATAATAGTAATAGAAGAAAAAATACTGAAACTAATACTGTTCCACATTTAGTTGTGATACACATCCAAAAATTTCAACTTCAGTGATTAACATTATAACAAGATGATATAAAACCAAAAATTAAGCAGCAATATCAATTTAAAACAACAATTCAACAATTTAAAATAATTTTCATTTAGTTAATCGGTAACTCTTTTACCTTGTGTTCGGCACAGTATGCCCCATGAGGATTCTCTCTCTCTCAGCGCCAGATGTTTCAAACAATTCACCAACCAACTTTGATTTATATATGCAATGAAGTTTGCCTCAAAAATTAATACAGAATCAAAATTTTATAAAATGTTATAAGGAATAAGAAAAAATATTGCATTTTTGAAAACAAATAAATAAGATATTCCACATTCAATAAGAACGAACAAATTGATTTATTTCCAATACTGAATGAGTCAATGGTGTGTAGTCTTAAAAAGTAACGAATATTTCCTAAAATTAAATGCTGGATAATAATATCAAATTATATCGAAGTTTTCAGAATTATATCAAAGATTAAAATGTACCGATAAGAAATCAAACTGCTTTCTGAAAATTAGATGGAACTGGTTATTTTGAATCTCATCTGATTTCGAATTCACTTCCTTGAGAAACTGAACATTGTAACACGTTAAATGGTTGAAAATTAATGAGCCATCATAATGAAATACTTTTTTGGCCGGAAGTAGTTTTATTACTTATGAAATTTTTTTCTTAAAGATATCAATAATCAGCTATAAAATGAAGTTTCGGAGGGAAGGAAAGTCTTTTGACGCCTAATGACATTCATCGCATTGTATCTGGATTAAAAACGGTGTATTAAAAGGACAATAAAATCTTTGGATATTTGCGAAAAAGATCATCCTTTAATATATTGGAGTAATTTATTTTTTCAAAATAGGTCATTATTATTAAGTTGTTTCAATGTAAAATATTACTTTTATTCACTGACTCGTAAAATATAAAAACGTTGTAATCTACCAGCTGTATCTAGATATAAATAAGTTTTAAAATGTATGTTATTATAGCATGGTAAAAAGGAATGGTGAACTCTAATTATGTACAACTGGACTTCTTTTTGTGAATTACAATCATCCTTTATAACAAGAAATTAGTGATGTATAACCGTTATAATTTGAAATATTCATTCTTGATTATTTTACTTAAATATATTCAAATGCATATTTTGAAAACATAATTATTACATATGCTTGGTAAAGTAATAGAAAGTAACTGAGAGCAGAAGAATATTCTTTATCAAAACTTTAAGATGTTTGATGGAAAAGTAATGTCTACCAACCAGAGACGTAGTGAGAAACTCTTCATTCGATCGGGAAAAAGAGGAGTTCCGCTTTCAACTTATATCTCAAAATTAATTTTAAATTTCATTACTATTTTCAAGGTGAAAAGAATGTTTATGAAGATTACTGGATTTCGAATATTAATTGTTTCTGATGAATGAATCAGTAAGTAAAGTTTTCAGTTTCAAAATTTCAGTAAACAATAATTCTTAAGAGGGAAGTATTACAAACTTCATATCTCTCCTCTTTGTTAATCTATTGCTACCAACTCATTACTTTTTTTTTATTTGTTACCCAATTTTAATAATTCTTATCGTACTTGAAAGTCACGTGTATACATTATTCCTATTTCTATGCAAAATATTATTCCCTTTTTGTAATAGTCCCTTCCCTTTCCAGTCGCTAGAGAGTCGATGCTTGACCTGGCAAACCAGTCAAAGAATTTCAGCAGTTGCTATCAATACCGAATTTTCATGGAAGCTTTTACTTTTTCATCGGGCTGAAAGTAATATCCCTTTAGCTCTATCATCTTTGTGAAGAGGTGAAAATATCAACCATCTGCACACCTAACCTTCAAAAACTCATCAATACATCACTGCTTCAATTACATCTTTATGTAGTTCACTAACTTCTTTAATCCCTTACACACCAACGACACTTGCTGATTTATGTGTTTTAAAGTGAGTTGATTAAAAAAAAATGACATCTATTTCTTCTCATCACGTATAATATTTTTGCAAAAAAAGAGAGGTTTGTAAAAACTAGAGTCATATATTAACTAAGAAATCACTATTTTATTACAATGAACTAAACATGTTATTTCTTATAATTAATCAAATAATTTCTTTGTAATATGAACTCACAATTTTTTGTTCATTATTTCTTTTTTTTCCCTGTGAAACTTTTTCTTTTGCTCTTAGATACTTCTCTGAATTTTCTTTCGCTTTCATTCTTCGGTTTCTCTTGCGAGCATTCAACAGTAATCAGCATCCATGGTAGCGTCTCTCGATGTTACATATATCCTGGTAAAACAATGGCCTCATTGAATCTGATTTGAAAGTGCTAAATAGAAGGTAGTTTTATTTCAGTATTGATTCTGCAATTCTTAAAACTCTCTATTCAATTATACAACGCCACATATTCTCCTAGGGATGATTTTTTGGAACGAATTCCTTTTTCTTTTGTGGAACTAATTCTTTATTTCCGTCTTGTTCAAACTTCCTACTACATTTGACGCAATTCACGCAATTAGATCTCGATATAGAACATTCTGAGCACTGTCTGTTTAATTATACCCCTCTATTTCTCCCGGTTTTCGTAAGTTCAATTCTACGAGAAAAGTTATGAATTCAAATACAGATTTTTATTTGAAGATCTGAGTTTTCATATTGCTAATGTCTGTAAGATAAATGTTTCAGAATAAAATACTTCGGTGCCTAAAAGTTAAGCATAATTTATCACTATGCGAATAATGAAAGAAATCTAAGTCGGAATGCTGGGTAATGTGAAATGTGAGTATGAAACGATTGAAAAATAGAAAAAAAAACCAATGCAAAGTATGAATAATAATCCTTTCTTTTATCTAAAGAAGTAGTTTGAAAGAGAACTATGCGTAAGAAGAGCTTACATTTTAGTTAGAAATAAATGAAATAAAAGGGTGGTGCTGCAGTTTAATAAAGTGTTTGGTCACCTGTGACAGCCTGGCAGGCTGAGCATTGATTTCCTATATTTGTTATGACATTGTGGAGTTCCAAAAGTTATGAAGAGTTCCAAAAGTTATGAAGAGCTCATTTAAATTCTGAAACAGTTATACTTTGTTGGTTGTGGAAGGGCTGCAGGTTGTCTCTCGAGAAAATCTTCCACATAATGGATAGGATTCAGATCAGATTAGTCAGCAAGACGTGGCATTCCTTAGATATTTTCCATTTCAAGGAAATCGATATTCAGACTCACATGATGACATTCATGAATATGAAGTCAGGATGGACACCAACTTTGAAACACCCGAAGGTAAGGCTCAAGAGTTTCATATCTGCAACTTTCAGCAGTCACATAGCCCTCCTCAAAGATATAAAGGTGCGTTTAACTGTAAAGCATGATGCCTGCACTTACCATAACTCCCCATGATGAAAAATGATGCTATTTCGTGATGATTACCATTTGAAAATAAGTTCCACGTTCTCCCCGTTAGCCAATTTGTTATACTCATACTGATAAAATATTCTTCATTGAGCTTCACATTGGCTCATTGTCCAGAACTCTAGTACTGATGTTTCAAACTGCAGTTTAAACGAATGCGTTTATGCGTGGATGTAAGCGGAATGCAAAATCCTGCATGTGTGACTTAACAGTAAAATGATCGAGTCTCCTGCAAGCAGCTTTTTTGGAAACTCATACTTCTATGGTGACTATGATCCTAAAGCAAGTTCTCAATCACTACTTTCCCTCTTAAGTCGTACAGTTATTGCCCGATAACGGTCTTGGTGAAAGGTTGTGACTTCTAGCCGACTTGGTATTGATTATCTGTTAACATTTCAAGTACTTTGAAAAACCTTCCACGGTCTGGAAATCACACACTCATTAACATTGAGAAATTTAGATACTTCAGTTTATGATCATGTGGATTCGAGCATTCCAATGATTCTTCCTTTCGCAAACACGTTTAGCTGTCATCTTTGCGTAATTATTCGTTTTGTTTAACCGTTAACAATGTTCCTTCGCACATGGTTGCACGAAAGTCGTTTGAACAGCTTGTGCCTATGGATTGGATCCATGTTCTTACGAGCGAAGATGTTTTACGTTCCAAGACGACGATTGAAATGTTGTGCATAAAAATAAAAGTTCATCATCATTATAAGATTCTTTATAAATTATTTCAAAATAATTCATCAATATTTATGTACATTATTTCGTATTCTACGAATTATTCTTTACTTTTGGATAACAGTGCAGACCATAGTCTAATATATGTGTATCATATATTGGGCTATAGCATTGGGATATGATCGATTTTTTTCATCAAGAAGTAATCTTTATAGTAATTACTACATTATATTAAATGTGACATTAGTAATCAATCATAAATATATTATTTGTAAAATCTACTATTGTTAAATTTTTTTCCATAAATATCAAACATAACTAAAATTTATAATATTTAGCTTATATTATAGTAATAACATTTAAAAATATCCGGTGCAAGTTATTTGAAAGAAATTTTTTGCTTATTTGAAAAAAAAATTTATTCATAATTTAAATTTAAAACACAAAACAATTTTTAATCTGTATGACTGGTTAACGATTTTGATGTGATAATGAAGCATCTTCTGCATGAAATGCTACCATATTATTTAAAAAAATATTCGCCTTACGAAGTTTTAAGGACAATACAGAGAGTTTACAGTTTTAAGGTCATCGGTCAATTTCAAAATTATTTCATTCTAATTATTCCAATGAGAAGAGGGTTGCAAAAGGAGTCAGATAGGAAGTTAATGTATACTTTAACAATTTTAATATAACAAAGTGAACAAAGAAACTGTATAAGCTAAATTTAGATGTAGACGACGTATAAAAGCTCTACGAAACTTACGTAAATAAAAATTCAAGAGCGAATATATATATATACCAAGGAGACAAATTTTCTTACAATGAAAGAAATGACGATAAAAATTTAAGAAAAAAAGAAGTACAGCGTTAATAAATCAAACATTTTATTAATTCAATGAAAAGTATTCTAATTATGCTTACATCCCTTTTAATTGTTTAATTAAAAGTGTATTTTTCCATTGAATTAATATTTTTTTGTCAACGTATAATTTTCTAACAATATATTGGAAATTTCGGAGTAAGAAATATTCTTCATATTGAATTTTACAATAAGTGCTGCAGCTATAGTATCAACATTTAATCTTGATTTCTGACTTGTCCAAAATTGATACCAATTAAAAAAAACTCTTTCAATTGATAGATAAGTTCCAGAGTAGCACAACGTAAATTCAACAGGGATAACTAAGTTTTCATATGGAATGTGTTTATTTTTAAAATGTTTAATTATTTCCATTCATCTTTCTAATTTATCCCATCCCATTGTTCTAATTTATCAGAATTTAACTATACATTCAGTTTTCTAATTTCTTAAAACAGACAATTGTAATTGTTTTTAATATCAGGCATTTCTTTAAAAAAAACTTAAAACAATTTTCAATATCTGCCTAATTTACTTTCGATGAAGTCGAAAAACGCCATTGAGAACTCCTATTTCCTGTGATATATGTTTCAGTCAATTCTTCGACATATTGGAAACATATTTAGTAAAAATTCTGCACTCCTTTGGTGCACTGTTTCGTTATGCTAGTATTTGATTCCTCAAAGTTTGACAATTTTCTTTTTATTATTAAGGGAATGCATTTTTCTTTGAATCGTGATTCATACTGAAGGATAAAATATGTCAAAATAAGATTGATTTCTGTAGCTGAAATATGTTCACCTTCAGTCCTTTGAAGTGTTTTATGGAAAATAGATGCCTGATAATGTACAAAATACATTAATATCTTCAATAATTCATAATTGAAAAAATTCAAGAAATTTTGGACATTTCCATATTTTAAGAAAATATGAGCGTGGAGGATTTAAACACACTCCATATTAGGTGGTAGAGCAAGTTATATATCTTTTGAATATCCTAAAAGTTTTTTTTGTATTCAACATTTGTACAACAGTTTAGCGAGGCATTTCTGAACAGAGAGTTTAACGGATTAGTTTTAAAATATCGAAAAGGAAGGCAGGAAGGAGAAAGCTTTTCGAGGAAGGACAGAACCTAAAAAAGGAGGACAACTGGTCATCTAAATATATATACAATTATATAATTTTCTTTATAATTTTTATGTAGATAAATCTACGTAACGAAAACTGAATTTTAATTAATTTTCACAATTAATTATTTCAGCTACATATTAGTGTGAAATTTCTTTTAACATTTCTTTTCAAAATTATTAACTCATATTTTCAATGAATTTCCTTTTATCCAGAGATGAACCTTTTATGCATTAGTTATTAAATGAAACTTCATTTATAAAATTTTGTTTTTACATTGCTGAAATAATTAGTATTTCACTTGAGTATAATTTAATGTAAAATCTCGAAACTGCGCTCCACCATCCATTTTAAAATTGGATAGACATTTTATAAATAAGGGAGATTTTTGATAGAACTTTTAAATAAATAATTGCATGTGAACTCTTACCCTAAAAAAATCTCAAGGAAGAAAATTACGATTTTCTTTTAAAATTATAAATTTTAAATTTCGAAGTAGAGTTATGATTTTGTATGAAATGTAATTCCAATTGCATTATGAGTAATGTACCGAATAAGCAACCATAATTTGAATAATTATGAGATAAATGTAGCAAGGGACGTATTTTCAGGATTAAAGGGAAAATTAAATTGAAGTTGGAAGTGGTCTTGCAGTTCTGAAGAACTTTTAAACGCACATAAATAGTGTATTCGATACATATTTCTACATTTTAAATTAAAAAGACAAATAAATTAGAGGGGGGAAGCAACAGAGAATAAGAATGTAATTTTATTTCGCACTTCACATTTTTAATTTTTCTTATTTCTAATTGATTATCATTATATCTCGGAGTTATTTGACAGATTTCTAAATATCAAATAAAATTTTTCTATATCTTTCGGTATCGGTAAAACATTCTATGTTACTTCATTAGTAACATCCAGACAGGTTGAATTGTATTTTAAGCAGTGTTTTGATGACGGGAAATACAACGGTGATCAATCGTGCCATGAGGGTTGCATTAAAATAGGATTTAGTGGAAAACATTTTTTACAAACATTTACAATTCGGAACATCCATCGCGCATTTCAGCGCCATTTTGTTTCCCGTCGTATAAGCGAGGGTTAAAAAAGAATCCAACCTCCAGATTGATCTAATTTTACAATTTTTAGAATTTCTTCCTCGTTTCTTTCTTTCTTTCTTTTTTGTAATAAATCAAATTATTTTTATTCTTTGGATACGTTTAATTAAATTATGATACAAAATATTCTGGGTCTATTCTTCTAATAGCAGAATCATCAGATTAATGGAGTTGATGTTGCGTGGATAAATACATGCTTTTAAGTTAAGCACATTTGAAAACAAATTAGATGAAGTTGCAAGAAGTTGCAACTTAAAAGTAAGAAAAAAAAATAAATAAAGAGAGAAAAATCTCATTCTGTACAATTTTTGAATAAAAGGTGTATATTTAGCGATATGTATGATTTCATGTAAGAAAGTCACTCTAAAATAAATTAATAATCTTATGATGAAAATTATATAAGATTCGAAATCGTTGTGATAGAATAAGTACTTTGTGATGTATAAAGTACTTAATTATTCGGACATCAATGTTGTGTTCTGGGATCCATTTACTGGGATTGTTGGCGCAAAATTTTGTTTTTTCTTAAGATGAAAGTGCTCTGATTAACTTAACCACTTAACAGGTTTGCTCGTACCTGATACAGGTAATACTTTAAGTGCACAGCATTATTTCCCCGTGTCTGGTATGGACATCACATTTCTAAAGTTCCCGTTTCTCACTAGCACGTATAATTTATTTTACTTTATACACGCACACACACAATATATATATATATCTATATATATATATATATATATATATTGTATGCCTTATTATATTCAAATGAAAAAAAAATGCAGGGTGATTGTGTTTTGCGTAATACCACTAGAGAGAATGGAACTTCTCTCTTTTGGGATTATAAAACAGGTAAGTAGAGCTTGTTTGCTTGTATGTAATTTGTTGCAGAGGGGTGCTATTTAGTTAGAGAGGAAATTACACAGCCATCAGAGACAATATAAGCACCTGTCAGAATTCGAGAGGGGAAAAAATGATTGGGATGATGGAAACCGGGTAGTCAGCTTGATGAGTACCTCACCACCTTAACCATTCTGACATAACTGTGAATAAGTGTTTCAACCAGTGAACAAGAGAGTGATCTGTTACACGGCGACCAGGCTCAGAACGTCCTCGTCAGGCCATTTGTCGAGAAGACCGTCACATCATACGACACGCACGCATAGCGCCACCTGTCTCATTGACCACCATCCATATACAGGCAGTAACTTTATCAACCTCTGTGTCTGTTTTAAGGCCATCGCAAAGTGCCTGGCTGAGGGACAGTTGATATCGCATTGCCACCCACTTACTGTCGCTTCCGATTGGAGTAGTATCATGCTCGAATGGATTTGACAGTTTCTGAATGGAACCAGGTCATCTTTAACTACGAATCCAGTTCAATTTGGGTAGTGATGACAATCGTGTACTTGTATGTAGACTCAGTGGTGACCGTCTCAAACTTACCTTTGCTGTACAGCAGCGCACTGCTCCCACATCTGGTATTATACTATGGGGTGCCCTCGCATGCGACACACAATCTCCACTAATATTGTTCCACGGCACTATGACAACTCAAAGGCACGTTAGTAATATTCTTCAGCCAGATGTGTTGCCACTCATTGCAGGGATGGTTTACTGCAACTGTGAAACAAAATGTCGTAGGACATCATACAGGAATTGTATGCCTCAATGCTCGACCGTATCGCATCATGCATTCATGATAGAAGTGGCCCCACTGGGTACTAAAACCTTCATTCTTTAGTAATTTTTTTTTAAAAAGAAATGATCATTTTGCTTTGATTTTGTAATCACTTAGTTACATCAACTTTGCACTTAAGTATAAAAAATTATCGTTTTATTCTGAGAGCTCTTTCTTGGTGCCCAAAATTTTATGACAATGAGTATATATATATATTCGATTTTTGTAAACCCGCTTTCCTATTTGAGTGTTGTATAGAGTTTATATAATTCATGAGTTTCGTTTAGAAAAGCTTTGAAGAGTATTATGGCAATTTCCTTAGTTTATTAGGAAAAATTAGAAACTGAGCTTTCAAGCTCTATTTTATTAGTTTTTGTTCTTAAATATTTGTGTTTGAGCCGTAAATGGGCGTCTCTGGCTATAGAAGTCGTGACTATGAAAATTCTAACTACAAATGATTATATATTTACTTCGCCTTCAAAAGAGAGAGAGATAATTTGAAAATTAGAGTATTGTTAAGAGAAATGACACTTGAGCTTGGTACCTTGCTTTACAAATTTCTACGCCCTCCCAGTGAATTTTACGTCTCGATAGATTTCACTTGCACCAACCGGTTACATGATTGGTCTTTAGTGGCTTCAGTAGAAGTTCCATTTACGTAATGGAAGTAAATACTTTTTGAGTTATAATTACTATGATGAAATTCTTGGCTCAGGATTTAAATTTATTTTCAAAACAAAATTTAACCTGTTATAGACCATCACAAAAATATTTAATAATAGAAAAGTACTTTTAGAAATATAAAATTTCACCAGTAGAAAATAAAATTAGTATCAAAGAAAGTTTCAGCAAATTTAAGTATTGAAATTTATTTTAATATTTGAAGAGAAAATGTTTCAAAAATAACTTTATCAGATATGACACATTTGCATATATTTTTGATATTCTTAATGAAATGAATTTGATAACAATTTCTGTTCCCTGGTAATTTTAAAATACTTAGAAATTAGGTACATCGGCACTACTAAAAATGTTATACTGTATAAATTAAAGAATAATTTGAATAACTGGAACTTATAAAGCGTGTCTGTACATAAGAAATTTGTGTTTATAAGAAACGCTTTTTATACGTTTGTAACATTATGTTTAAGAAAAACTATTAATATTTTATTTTCCATTTTATCCTAATTTAAAACTACTATATTCGATCTTGTAAATGCTGCTTTAAAAGCCTTTATAATTTCATGTACTTTTTGAAAAAAGAAATGAACATTATAGAAATAAATTCAACAAAAAAAAGAATAATTGTGCAATGGAATATTTAGTTTTATAAATGTAATGCTAAAATATCTTGAAATTATTTGAAGTTCTTTATATTTATTGTTCGAAACTGCATTTTTTAATTTAAATGTTCCCATTTATCAGTGTTTTATATTTGTATAAACTTTTAATCTATACAAAATAATTAACTTTTAATCTATACAAAATAATTAACTTTTAATCTATACAAAATAATTAACTTTTAATCTATACTTTTAATCTATAATTTTTAATTTATACTTCTAATCTATACTAAACTTTTAATTTATATAAACTGTTTTATATTTATAAAATGAATTGGGGTTTGGCCTTAAGTTATGAAATTCTAATATTTATGCATACGAATATGAAATATTTAAAAATTAATGCACTTTACATGCTTTTAAAAATTTTGAAATTATATTTTAAAGAAAATGAGGACCTGTTTTTATTTTGAAACTTCCATGAGACTAAAGAATTTTCAATTATATGAAATTGTTTTTTGAGAAAATTATATATAAATGTAATGAAACTCAAACGCATATTTATTTTTAAATAATCATGTAAACACTCTATTTAATTGTAAATTAACAATAACTTAACAATTTAGACCTGTACATGGGAAAAATTTATATTTCTAATTGCTAAAATAGCAAAATTACGAGTATCTTACTGAGTAAACTTTCTAAAGGCTTCTATCAGAGAAATTAGTACTTTATTTTGCATCCTAAAGGAACACTTTTCTACTTACGCAGTGAGCTTAAGAGATAGATACATTAATTTTCTTCCATAACCGGTGTAGTTAAGTCAGAAATGTTAGCTCGCTTATCATGTGATATTACCTGACGTAAGAATTTGTATAAATTTGAGTAATTAAAAACTTGATGTTTAAGAAGAAATTAATACATTGATAGTAGGTAGGTACTCTGTATGTACATGTATATCATTTTAAATATACTCATTTTCGAATTATAAGACATGTTTGTTAAATTAAAAATAGTCTTAATGTCTTCAGTCTAATCGTGATTTATGTACTTAAGATTAAATTATTTTTTATTGGTTTTTATCTATTGTTATTGTTATAATAAAGTTTTAAAAATACACTGCTTTTAAATTAATTTATGAGGATTTGTATGAAATACTATTTTAAGTTTCAGAAAATTCAGCATTTTTTTTTCATATTGTCTTGCAAATTAAGTAATTTCTTGCGTGATAAAAAAGGGGACATTATGTTTAATATATCTATTCCAGTGTTCTACAAAAGAAAGTAATTTATGCACGAAACTATATAATGCGCAATTTTACAAAAATATTCCCTCCATACTCTAGTTTCATTGCTAAAGTAGAAAAATTCGTTTTCTAGCTAACGTTATTTAGAGTCAGTCGTTTCCAGCGCTGTGGAAGAAAAAGCAGATGATCTGAAATTACATGAGGGGGTATAAAAGAAATATAATATTCTTCCACCGACAAGAAGTATGGTTTTCTCAGTTTCACTTTCGTGTGCTTCAATCATACAAGTTCTTAAAAAAATTGAGTCTCATTTGTTCCTAGAAAAAGAACTTCATTTCCCTTATAATCAAATTCTTCTCCTGGCCTTTAAGCAAAATGTTGCAACTAAAAACTTTAAAAGGACTAACTTGCTTGTGTACTCTATTTAATCCAAAGAGTTCTGAAATTGCATTAATATTTTTTTCATTAAAGAGATAATACTTAGTTTTATAAATAGAAAAAAGAAAATTAGTTGAAACTTTCTTTTTTGGCTTTCTTAAGCGTATCTATTTATTTGATCCTTTATCCCTCCCCAACGTTCTTTTTATGATTCATTCATCAAATTAAAAATATCCAATTATATCGGTTTAAAAAATATGTGAAAAGAACTTTAAAACATTTAATTAATGACATTAAAATGATACACCTTTATTAATATTTATATATATATATTACTGGTTTTTTAAATAGTTTGAAACTTTTACAAAAAGAGTTCTACGAAAGTAGACGTTTATGGCATTAGAAATTCATTAGCAATTGGAAGTTATATATAGAAAGCAGTGTTACCATTTTCAAAGTATTCTGCATTTAAATGCATTAGTTCCATCTGTGTTTCTATTTTTAGAAATATATCCACTGAAGTCCTCAAGAGTTAAAGTCTTCAGATGCCATGTTGGTTCTCGTTTCTTACGTCGACAGAAATTAACAGTGACGAAAGATCACATTGAGTGTTGTGTTTGAAAGTATTGGTACCAGAGTGTATGGGTTCAAGTAACAGTTGAAGCTCCATTTAGCAGCCAATTACTTCTACGTATAAAATTTTGTAATTTCTTCGCCAACAAATTGAAAGAGTCAGAAAAACAATACTTTTCAAAGACTGCATCAACTGCAATATGTTAGCATAATACAAGACATCTTAACAAATATTTTGATGTTTAAATAGAGGTTTCTCTTCTTCAGAGGGTATATACCAGGAGTGGGCAAACTACGGTCCCCCGGAAGGTTTTATCTGGCCCACGGATAGAATTTTAATTTGTCGTCACGAGTTAAATATAAAGAAATATATATTTATATATTATATATCCAACTCCTTTTCTACATTGTTAAAATATTATTTTTGTTGTTCCAGTTTTACAAGGGACTGATGATCTTTTTACTTTCTCTATTTTTGTTCCACAAAACATAATTCGACGGAAATAGCAAACACAGACAGCTTTCAATTGGTAAAGTGTTAAAAGTGGAAGTTCTTTGTTAGTTATAGCTGTAGATTGGCGCTAACAAGCGTTATCTCTTTCTTGGAAAGCAGACCTACGGGATCCAATATAGGTGAATGAGACTCACATGTGGCAGACTGCGCATTTAGGGCTCCAGCCAGGAGCTTTTCAATTGGCCCTAGTTCAAATATTATTGATTGCGTATGGAAAGATTGAGGATATATAACATCATTGTGAATAGTGGTGAAATTATTAACAGCATAGCGTAACGAGTGCTTGTTTGGGTTATTCGTAAAATATTTTAACCCCAAAATGTCTACTAAAAAATGTAAATTTGATTCAGAGTGCCGTACTTTTAATGATGAATAAATCTGGAAATATTTTTTACCGTTGTACTAGATAAACCAGTGTGTTTCATCTACAATGAAGCTGTAGCAGTCTTCAAAGAGTATAACATTACCCGTAATTTCATATCTAAGTATAAGATACCAATTATGAAAGTGCCAATAACAAATATATGTAATATAACGATCGATGGAGCAACAAATATGAAAGGAAAAAAATCTGGATTTCTTGGATTCTGTAATCAGAACTATCAAGGGAACAATGTTGTTTATCTACATTATGTTATACATCAAGATGCTCCGTGTAAATCTGAATTGAATATGAAACCCGTGCTTGATGCAGTATTGAAGCTTGTAAATACTCTTCGATCTCGTGGGCTTACTCAAAGGCAGTTCCGAGATTTTCTTTAGTCCGTGCAATCTGATGTACTATATCACTCGAAAGTAAAGTGGCTCAGAGCAAGATGTTTTCAAGTGAGTTTGCAGCTGAAAGACGACATTGGGTCATTATTTCATGAGAAAGAATTCTTTGTCATATGAGCAACTGGAATGTCAAGATGCAAGGGAAAAATCAATACATCGACGATATCAGGGCCAATCTAAAGCTTTTAAATTAAAGCTTAATCTGTTTGTTGGCCAGCTAGCTTAGAACGACTTGTCTCATTTTCCGAGGTTAAATTCAAAACCCTCAGTAAATGAAGAGAAGCTTAAGAATTATGAAGATGTTTGAAGAAACTGCATTTTGAGTTTGAACGCAGATTTTAAGATTTCAGTGCCATTCAAGCAGAATTGGATATTTTTACCATGCCTTTCAACGTAAATTGCGAAGGAGTGAGGTCAGGTTCCTGGCTTGAATTAAATGAGTTGCAATCTAAAAATCATCTGAAGCAGTTGCTTCTAAATATGCCAAAGTTAGAGTTTTACAAATCATTCTGAAAAGTAAGTTTCCTAAATTTGATATTTCACGCCCAGAAAATCACTGCTATGTTTGCTTCCTCTTATATATGTGAACAAGTGTTTTCAACTGTCATCCTTAAAAAGAATTATTTTAAAAGTAGACTGACAGATAGAAATTTAGCATCGTTTCTTAAAATCAGTACATCTCACTTCGAACCTCATTATAAGAAACTTTTAAAATTGAAAATTCTTAAGTAAAAATTTTTCATTATGATGAAAATGTATGAAAAGAGCAATAGAGTTATGTACTTAAGGAAATTTATTGAAAATAATCCATTAATCGGGATTGTTTGTGCATTACAAGCCTTTTTTCCGTCTAGAAATTAAAGTCACTGATGATTTTAAGTCCTTTCTTATCACCAACAATTTTCAAGAATTTTTTAAATTAGAAGGTGTATTTTAAAACATCTATATAGTTTTATGTATCACTCTTTTCGACTGATTCTCCCTCATCTTTCTCACTGCTTTTCAAGCTACTTTTGTTGAAGTCAACATCATCAACTACAGTTAAAATAAAAAATTTTAATAAGGTCATTTATATCTTCAGTATACAAGTTTTTATCAATTTCTAAATAATTTCTTATTTGAATACTACCACTGATTTTTATTCGTCAGCATTCACAGGTAGTATTTTTCTTAAGGACACTCTGAACTGAAATTTCAAAGCCTGCCTTCTTAAAAAAATTGATTCCCATTGGTCCCTGTCTTTGAAAGCCATATTGAACATTTGTTTTTATCCCCTACCGAGAACTGTAGCAAATATAACTGGATTTTGAATTCTGTGAATGGGATTATCATTTTGATTGCACCTCAATTTGCCTTTTCCCAATATATTGCTCCTCTTTTGAAAATAGAGGGATTAACTTTTAATTTTATAGTTCCCTTGGCTCAAAATTATATTTTACTGAGCCCAAACTTGTCTTTCAAACCTCAAAAGATTACTTTAAAAAGGGTACTTCTATTTTCATTTATTTCTCTACGTAAATCTTATTTTTCAAATTTTTTTCAGTGTCGCTTAAATACAGTGTTCCTTACTAAGAGGTAAATACAATTAATTCTCTATTCAAAATGACCAGGACCAACAGAATTGTCCCTTATTATTTTCAAGTAACTTGACTTTGATATATGTTTATATTACTTGAATTAATTTTGGAATATGTCAAAACAGACGTGCAGAATAAATCTGTTCAAATAAAAGACATTTAAACAATTGGATGACATTTTAATTATTAAAGATTGGTTTAAAGTTTTTTTATTGTGTTTTTAAATATTTTTCATCTGTTTTGATTCTTAAACTATCAAAATAAATAATTTAATATTATCATATACAAACAGTTAAAATTTTGGTTAAACTCATTGTATGTGTGTGTCAATGAAATGAAAGTAAATATTGAATTACAGTATAAAATCCTCCAATTAATAAATTTCTATTTAAATTAAAATTTGCTGTTATTCAGTAAACTTTATTAAATAATAAAAATATAAAGTAAATTAGGAGTTTTTGTTGTTAGTTAAAATTTTAAAAATTAAACTCCATTTTTACAGATAAAAACTAAGTTAATTAAAAAATAAATTACATGAAAATAAGCATAATTTACTTTTAAAATATTGGCTGCATATATGGATTGTTTAATGATAATAAGAGATTGGTAAAGTAATAGTTAATCACAATAAAGTGTTGAGAATTAGAACTGTTTAAATATGCTTATAAAAAAGTTATGTTAATAAACTTTATATCTCATTCAGTGGAAAGAAACATTCACTCATTGCAAACTAAAAATTACAATGGGACAGTTTTAATTTAAGGTGTTTACTGAAAACTGATTTGAATTACATTTTTTGACTTATGAGACATAGTCTCTTTTAAAAGCAACATATAATGTGCTGTAGAAACAACTGATAAAATTTTATTGAAATGTAATCTAAAATGAATATTTTTTTGCAATTGTTTGCTTTATATTGATATCAAAGATTAATTAAATACGAAAAAAGTATCTTATGTTTCTATAAAATATGGATTGTAAAATCCAATCCATGAAAAACCTTTTCCAAAGATGAAAAAAAAGGAAGAAACAAATATAAAAAATGCATAACATTTGCATAAATTTTGATCTAACCATGTTGGAGCTAGAACTCAAACTGTTTTATAGGCAGGGTAAAGAAAAAAAGAAAGAGAAAAAATACCACGTTAATAAACGTGTCAGTTAAAATTGCGTTTGATCATAAAAACATTGTCAATTATTCTATCGAAATTTTTAAGGTTGTCATTTACATAAAATGGAACTTTGATATTTAAACTAGAGTAAAAGAAATACCTCAAGGAATTTATGTTATGGGAGTAGAGAAATCGTATTGTCATAACCGGTTTTATTATAAAGAACACAAAGGAAAAAGACTCTTCAAAGAGCTGTCATTTTCTATTAAAAATGAACGAAGTGTTTTTTTTTCATTCCATAAACAGTATTATTCTTTCAGAATGGTAATCTCAGAGCTTTATTTTAAGTACCTGAACAAGAAATGTTTTGAACAAAGTTATTTCTTTGGTTTATAAGCTTAAGAGTTTCTGTAAGTGAATAGTTTTGATCATAAGTTTTGACTTTATTTTATAACATAAATTTACGAGTAGTTAAGAAAGAGTTGAGTTACTAGGATTATGTATATAGTATGTTTATTCGTACATGAGACAAAGTCTCATATTAAATTTTCCTACAAAAGACACCTTACGGCCTTTTTGCAGAGCTCGTCTTATTTTCCTTGATAATTGACATTTATTTATGTTTAAGAAACAGATTTCTTCAGGTTCATAAACATACAAAATGAACAAAATAGTTCATTCTAACGCAGCCGTGTTATCTTCTTCTGGAACTTCGTTTTGTTCATGAATTCCGTCTGGAATATTTTCCGATTTAATTTTCTCTAATCTTTTAGCTCGAGTCTTTAAATTTGAGCGATAGAACTCTCATCAACTGATCTCTTCTTGAGTAATAGTGCTTTCTTCGATTGAGCTTCTACTCGTAAAGCATTGTCTACACCACCGTCCATTATTTTATCCCATGCATTCTTCCCTCAAATAACGACTTTCTGCTGCTTAGGCTTCACAAAGTTTCTTCGTTAATTTCTCTCCATTCTGTTTTCAATGTAGTCATAGATTTCTATGCACGAACGATTTTTAAATGCCTAGTTTATTGCAATATCAAGAATTTAAAATTATGCAGTTATTTCTGTGGGGATAGATATTTAATCATTCTTTGATCGATAAGGAAATTC
This sequence comes from Nephila pilipes, assembly GCA_019974015.1. Taxonomy (NCBI): domain Eukaryota; kingdom Metazoa; phylum Arthropoda; class Arachnida; order Araneae; family Nephilidae; genus Nephila; species Nephila pilipes. The sequence continues at coordinate 251,092 of BMAW01029087.1, read as the reverse complement.
TTCATGGGTTTATTTTAATGAGTTGTGGTAGAATCCCACATTAGCATACCTCTTTGTCCAGAAAATAATAGAAAATATGAGAAATAAACCGATCCCTTTTTTTACTGCTACATTCTATGCACCAATACTTTTAGTCTCAAGAGCATAAATACCTTAAAACATGTTCACTATTTTCTTTATTCCCTTAGATATACTTGTGCGGAGGGGGAAGGAAGGGTTTCTCTCACAGATACGAATTGCCAAAATACTTGTACTGCGTTCACTTTCGTAACCAGTGGAGGGAATATATATTGCAGATGTACCCCTCCGATCAATAGTAGTTTGAGACCCTTGGCACATAAACAATGCAGTTCGGTTGGTTCGAGTTGAGTCAAAATTGACTCAGAGCTATCGGAACACTTAAGTGCACGTTTAATTACTTCAGAGTCATCAAATTTGAATAGTCTTATTATCTATCTTCTTACTAGCTTCTTCCTATTATCTATCTTCTACAGACAGTTCACATCGCTGAAGGAAATCATCTATCTTCTTACATACAGTTCATATCGTTGAAGTAAACCATCCACCTAGTGTTATGATTCTTTGAATTCAGCTGGCGATATGTCTAGGTGAAATATCACAACAAAAGTAAATGCTTGAATATCAAACCGGCGTACAACAAGACAGTTAACCTTTCTGTCAGCAATCCATTCACAGGTGACGTGCTCTATTTCAGGATATAATGGTTGCTTGATCCACTTACACTTCTTGAAATTTCCCTGTTAACTGAGGTTATTGCAGTATGATCGCTATTTTCGGACAATTCGTAGATCAAGCTTGTTCTTTATATTGAAGGTTATAAAATTTTTATCCCTGGAATCTTCCACATTTCCCTTCTTGTACTTCTATGGATTAGTTCTTTCTTTCATTTTATTTAAGTATCAAAATTTATTATCCTTAATTTTTTTGAATTCAAGTGGTATATTGGGCATCGTCCTCGAAAAGGACTCAATGAGTGGATTATTCGGTTGAAGGCTGGATCAGGTGGCTGTTCGGCTGAAGTCGGCTTGGTTCATCATATCGATTCTTGTTTCAGTGGTGTTTCGTCCGTTGGTTCGAATAGAGTCAAAATTGACTCAGCGCTATCAGAAATAACGAATGACCTGTCTCGGTCAGCTGCAGTGGAAATAGACAAGTTTGTTGTCGGTTTGCCAGAGGCGAGGTATCCTAAATTCAGGTCCAATAAATGATTTTCGCCTTTTCACAATTGTCGAATAATGTGGTTGGCGTTTGGGTTAGTGAAGAACTTCGGACTACTGCTTTTCAGCTCATGTGGGAGGTGACAGCGCTTCCTGCTCCCTTTCTTGGACAATTGCTTCTATCAATTGTAGTTGCTTTCCTGGAATTTTGGTGTTCGGTGCTATTACACTTTAGAGCTCCTCTTGGGTAATTTACCTGATGACTTGATCCGTTTCTTCAATTGCATAGGACATCGAAAAGACGTTAGATAAGCGAAAAATATTTTTAATTTAACTCATCTCATTCATTTCTTTGATGATCAAACGTCTTTTCCCGAATTCTTTCATCGTCATGGGTTCTTTAGTTAGGAGAGCTTGGTAAAATTCCTCGACAGTATTCTCCATGAGGCGGGACACTTTTTCCTCCTCAAGCACTTGAAGATTCATTTTGTGACAATTTCTTAGCACACTTCGGATGTACGATTGCATGCTTTCATCAGACCTTTATGTCTACCATTTGAACTCTTCCTTGATCATCTACTGTCACGAAATATTTTGGTGAGTTCTGATTTAAATTAGTCCTAATATGTCAGAAATCTTTCATTATTCTCAAACCACTCTCGTACCGTGTGGAGTAATAACACGTTTGCTAGATATAATAATTCATCCAATTTATTGTATTTAGCTACTCGGTTATTTTCCTTAAACCACTTGTTTGGGTCTTGTTCATAGCCTCCCCCGAAACACAGAGGAATTTATGACCTTTTACATATGAGATTTCAGAAGCATGGGGTTGGTGTCAGCCTTTGTACCACTCTCCTTTGATGTCTTTGTTGTTTTAGGTGGAGCATAGAGACGAAATCAGATGGATCATTTTGCAGGCGAAACATTCTTAACGCAGTATGCGTCCTTAGAATGTTGTGGTCATTGCACCACATAACTCCATCAAGCTATCACGCAGATATTGGAGCAGGTTTATGAATAAACGCAGTTTATGAATAAACTGAGATCAGCTGCACTTGACTCAGAACTCTTTCAGACTGAAAATATATGGCTTTACATATCACAGTGGAATATTCCATAGCACTACTCTGGTAACGAACAGGAAGAAATTGGTAAGAAATTCTTGTTTAAGGAATTTTAATGAAAATAGGATTGGACAGGTTTTATTAACATCTCACTAGAAGTAGCACTAAGTTTATTGGTGACGGACCTCGCAATTTTGAACTACACAACGGATCTTAAGTGGCATCAAGGCTCGAACATACGACTCAACGAAAATCGCCGGCCGTGAGTCCGCAACCATGTCCACTAAGCTACCGTGGTTACTAAAATGAAAATAAAAAAGACAGAGAATAGATTAACAAAACCTTTATTCTTGCTTTTAACATTGTCGTCACTGGGGTTTGAGCCCGGGAATTATCGATCTGTAAATGAACGTCGTACCTCGGCGCAATCGTTGCTTTAGTGCTTCGTGAGTTATCGCTTATAAGTTAAAGTTATCGCTTACCTTGTCATCGTTGCTTTAGTGCAATATTTGCATTGTTTATCTATCTAGTCCACTTAATTTAAGTAAACTTTTTTGAAAAAGATGAAGTTAAACAGGTTTTACAAGAAGTAAAATTACTTCTTTAGAGTCCACTTAAGCATAGTATTATTGATTTAAAAGTCATCAATATAAAACTGCTTAATCATTTTATATAAATTTCTTTATAAAAAGTATTACGTTTTCTTTCATAGAAATTTTTTTGCCACATTTTCTTGTCATTCTTTTTATATTTAAAATAATTTACATGTTTCTAAAAGGTAGTAACTGAATTTGTAGAAATTATTTATTTAACTGTTCAGCGGATGCGCCCTCTATACTATCGTAAAAGGTCGCATGTATTTCTTAGATACGCTACTGAATGTAAGAGTTTTAATGGTAAAATTTCTTTGTAATTAGTTAAGGATTAATAAGGAAGTTTTAATTAAATGATATTTATTTAAGGATAATAGGAAACAATATAAAAACAAAAATGTAAAAAACCTATAAAATAATTAAATGTAATTGCAATTGCATGAAAATAAAATAAATAAAATTGGTGATATTTCGATTACAATATTTACATTTCTTAAATGAGGCCTTAAAGAAAATATGTAATTTTTAAGAAAATGAGCTAAATATAATCAGTTCCAAAGTCATTTCCTTACATTCAGTCCATTCTTCATAATTCTTCAAGGTTAACTCTATTTTTATGGTAAACACCAGCCAAATAAAGCAAGCCCAAAAAGAATATATTTGTGCACCATTCATATCTCTGGCATCCCTTGAACGAGAGTAATTAGGCTTCAGGAACAAACGTACTTATTAGTCTCTTCAACTATGCTTTCGATTATGCGATCAGTAATGAGACATTTTCAAATATACAAAATATCTATTAAATCTTAGGCTCACCAGATTACTGCTAGAGCATGGATAAATACGCTCTATAATTAAAAAAAAAAAAAAACCGACGCACCAAGAAGAAGTTGCCCAATTGCAATGAAATTTCTTATGCAAAGACATTTGGACCAATGAATGAATAGCTGGAGCTATAGCTCATTGGAACTGCGCACTCAGCAGGTGCATACAAGAAGGGATTCTCAAGCTGATGGTCAAATTTTCTGTTGCATTGTGATTAGGATACCTTTCAACGAATGAAAAAATGCCTCGCCACAAGATTCGAGCTCATTATGAGCAACTGTTAGAATATGAAAAAGGTCGTATCTTTGGATTGAAAAAGGCATACAGAGGATCGCTCGTCATATGAATCGAAGCGATGAGGTGATTATGGAGAAGAATGGGTGGACAATGGCAGATTTCAGAGTCATGATGGTAGCGGTCGACCTAGGCCACAGCAGATTGGAAGGACAGAGTGATTGTCAGATCAGCTGTCACAGCGCCTGATTCATGATTATTAATCATCAGATATGAGACCCCCACATGAGTGGCCACCATGAACATTCACGGACGGCTGATAGAGTGAAATCTACGATCGTACCGACCGCTACACCACCTCCCACTCACGCATGTACACTGTCGAACCAGATTACAATGGTGCTTGGCTCGATCAGGTTGAAATGATGCTGACTGGTTATGTATAGTGCTTAGCGCCGAATACCGCTTCCAACTTTGTCCTGACGATCATCGAAGACGTATCTGGAGACGCCCAGGGCAGCGTGCCGATCATGCTTTCACTATTGCACGCCACACATGCCCTCAACCAGGAGTTAGGGTATGGATGTCATTTCCCTTTATAGCCGAACCCTTTTGGTCGTCATTAGAGGCATGCTTACAGCACAGTGGTACTTCGACGACATTCAGAGATCTGTTTTGCTACCTTTCGTTGGACCCTGACCTTATTTTTAAGCAAGGTAATCCCAGACCACATACGGTACATGTTATTATGAGCTGTCTTACAGCTTGTCAAACACTTCCTTGACCAGCCAGATTGCTCTCCAATCGAGCATGTCTGGGATATGATGGGAAGGCGACTGCATCTACCAGGGAATATCGATGACCTGGCCCGACAGTTGGGGCAAATTTAGCAAAACATCTCGCAGGAGACCATTAGGAAGCTTTGTCTCTCTATGCCATGACGTGTGGCAGCTTGCACTTGGGCTAGAGGTGGGTGTACACCTTATTGAGCTCGTTACTTTATAACTATGTAACTCTCAAATAAATCATCGAATTTTTCTGAAATTTCAATCATTTTCTATTCTGTACATAATTTTTCTATCCACCAGTTTTTGACTCCATCGGAGAACTTCTTGGAGCATCGTTTTTTTTATGTGTGTGTGTAATAGGGTGTATATTGCTTGGTGAGCGTTTCGTTTTCTTGAATGGAATTTTCTTCCATTTCCATTTCCATATTTCTGTTTTTCCATTTCCATATTTCTGTGGGGGGGCTTTTTTGGCATCTGTAGATCTTTAGTCATTATTTTCATCTTCTGAATTACTTGTTGCACTCATTCCAACTCCGAATCACCTTCTATTTCTGAAATGTGCTCTTCTTAATCTCTATCACTTTCATCTAAATCTATGTCCTTATTATCATTACTGTCACATAAAAGCATAATTCTTTTATTCTCAATTTCATTAGGATTCTTAGTGTTGAATATTTTATTTTTATCCGCAATAACTAAAAAAAAAAAAAAAAACAGTGGAAATAAATTAGGTATCATGACCAATCAAGCGTATGTGACAAATGCAGTGTCTCCATTCTGATTCTAAAATCTATTAAACACAAATATTGCATCAAGTCATAATGCTTAAGTATAAAACAATAAATATATTTTATGACAACAATGAAAATCAGATATAACAAAAAACTTACCTGAATGGTCGCGCGTATTTCTAAATACAAAAAGCAGATTTTCAGAGTCCTATTAATTCCTTCAAGCCCAAACAATGACTGAAAGTAGGTCAAAAGGAGAGGGAAGAATATCTAAGGATAGGAGCTCATAGTGTCGTCTGGTATAGAGATATAAATCGAAATTGATATCTAGTGTATCTCTCATAAACGCGCGCCCTCTGGAAAGTTAAATATTAATACAATTATTATGCGATCGTGTAATTATATTGAGATTTTAGTTTCAATTATAAATATTTTAATTAATTTTGAAATATCGTTTTTCTCTTCATATTGCACTTTTTAGCGAATTTTAATGTTTCTATAATTCTTTGCTTGTATTCAATTTATAAACAGTTTTTCTACTTAAATTTTGAAAATTAATTTGGAATATTTTACGAATTATTAATTTCTGAATTTTTTAAATCAATAATACAAGATAATATGATTTCCTTTTAAAGAGCTGAATACAGCTATTTCAGAATTGTTCAATAATTAAAGGGGACTTTTTTTTCGTATTATCAAATTTTATTGTACTTAAATAAAATTACCAGAAATTGTTACCGGAAATCTCATTTATCTTAATAAGAGTAGAATAATTCATAATTAAAATCGCAATTTTAGTAAAATTATTTACAGATACAAATTTTTTCCCCTTAAGTTGAAGTAACAATGTTTCCCATCCCATGCAGACATAAATAAAAATACTATACATACTTTCAATTTTTCCCTCATTAAATTAAAATTTTTATGAACTTCTCTTTGTCCAATTTTTTGATGACATATGATAAGGTTTAGAATTACGTCAAAAAAACTGAACTATACATACACACAAAATAACGCGAAAGAAAAAAAAATGCCTAGAATATTGATGAAATATGTTATAAAACATACATTGCTTTTTTTTAATAAAATATTGATTAATGTTAAGATTGTTTATTTTAGATGTCAGATATTTATACTGATCTCTTAAAATAATTTAGATAAATTTCAATTAGTTAATTATTTCCTAAATTTTTAAATGGGTTATTTTAATTTTGTCAGAGTAAAATAGTCCTTGTAATTTATGAATTCAATTAATACTTAGAAAAATAGGTATTTATTATTCCTTATAGTAAATATTGGCGGATTTGATTCGAAATTACTTTTTTTGATGCAAAAAATAATGTTTCTTATTCAACAACTGTATACTCATTTCACAAACGTGTTATATATTACCAGAATTAAAAAAAATTAATTAACTAAAGTTAAATTTTTTTTCTTTCCCAAAGAGTAATTTAAGAGTATTTATAAATTAAAAAAGCATTTTTCTTGATTATCTTTGAAAATGATTGCAGAAATGATTCTAATTGTCTTAATAATTATCAGTGTGACGTTTGAATAAATAAAGCTAACAAAAATATATACCGAATGCATTTTACTGCACAAAAATTAGTACTTTACAAATTATTACTTATGAATTAATTTTCTTTAGTTCGATAAGTAAAATAAGTAAGACAGTAAAAGATGAGAAAATATATCTAAGGAGATTAAATATTCTTTAAAAGTAATAAAATGCCCAAAAATATTGTAACAGAATTTTATTCTTATGATACATATCTACATTGATATTTTATTTCTTTATTCGATGGAACAGGTTATTCAATTTAGAATACTTTATATTCCAAAAGAAAGTGTTTTCTTCCAAAAAAAAAATAACAATTGATGAAGAGGATTTCCAGGAAATGAGTGTTGGAAATATCACTTTAATTAAGCTAAAGATACTTAAGCCAAGCCATAACTTCCTAAACTGCCTTCGGAAAATTAAGAACCGGAACCAACTATTTTTTGAGTTCTTGCTTCTGATACGTTCCTTTAGGAATTAAATATTGGAAAGCGAAGCGAGAGATTGTAGCTCTACGTCCTATTTAATCGTGTACGGTTTTGTTGCGAAAAGGGAAAGAACTTTATATTTTCTTAAGCCTTGTATTCTTCAGCCTCAAGCCACGAAGAACGTTTTTTGCCATTCAGATTTTATCATCATATGTGAAAATCAAATGAGATTTATTCTGTGAATAAGTGAGTCATGAAAAGCAGAATCCCTCTTATTTGTGTTAGACGTTTTAATCAATAATTTGACGGTTTGGCAAATGGAAAAGGATTTGAGAGAGTTGTTTTACTGTAAAAAATAAATTTCATATAAGTATTTTAGCGTAACAAATTAAAAAATAATAATTAATTAGCTCTGCGGAGTGATTAATAAGAAATTAAAAATCAGATTTCATTGGTATAATATATAACACAAAAAAGCGTCATATATCCGAACTTATTCAATCAAACTTTTTATTTTAAAATTAAAAAAGTTGAATCTACAATAATATATCTTTCGAATATTCAACTGGAATTTCGTTCAATAAATTAGAATTAACATCATAAATGTTGATACATTTACTTTGTAAAACATATGATAGCAAATTAGAAACTAAACATATTTGTTTTTTATCCAACATGACTCCACCAACAATGTAAAACTTTATGTCTGTTGACAACAAAAATTTACATTTTTCTGTTTCCATTTTTAGTTTTGAGGGTATGTTTTGTCCTCAAAAAACAAAATCGTTTAAATTGGATTCAGTGATTACTTATATAGATAGGAAAGATAAAGGGGGAATATAAATACAAGGATTCTTTACTTTCAAGGACTTTAAGAATATGCAGAGTACATTACGGCCCAAAATTGACAGACTGCAAATTACATATTTGTAGTTAGATTAATACGTCAAGTAAAAACCAGTGCAAGAAGAATTGCTTGCTCCATTTGGATTGCTCCATGCAGTTCAGAAATGACGTCATGTTATGTTGTGACGAAGTTATATTCCTATTCCACTCTTGTGCCATAGCTAAATATACTAACATTAAGGAGTCAATAGGTCAGTCAAAGAGACATTAGACAGATCTCACACATTGTATTTATTTCACAGTTTAGTACTATAACGACAAATGTACACCGACTCTCCAAAGCATCGCCCTAGGTATATTTGCCTGTTCCACTAATATCAAATTAACGGAGTCTTACAAAAACGTCGAAGTTGAGGCTGACTCGACTTCTAGGCTCCACTATGACGTCGATAATTTGTAGCAATTCTCAAGCCGTCTTCGACTATAGAACAACTGTTCAACGCTAGAGTTACTCGAGTTAGTTTGCTTTTATACTACCTCACCTACCTATTCCTATCTACCTCAATTCACTTTATTTCTACCTACATCTAATTTAAATACTCACGTTTCTTTTTTGGTTGGGAAGAAGTTATTTACATCAATCAAATTTAATTAAATGTCCCCAAGGTTAATGAAGAGAAAACCGCGAATAGTCGAACGTCAGTATGTATCGAAATTTATTTTACAACTCTGAGGCAAAAATTACTCAAGAAACATTTCTGCCTATATCCAAACACAGTGTACATAATTTTGCGTGCTGAAATGGTTTGCTTGTCCTTCACTTTTTTTGGTGGTGTTAAATGCCTCCATTTCGTGGATCGCTGTTTTGTTTCAGGCGGCACTTGAGTCATATGTACACACACTTCATTAATCAGCTGATGAATTTTGATAGCATTCGCGCCTTTGGCATGTACAAAAAGAATCAGTGCGTATTTATAATCGGTGGCCTTGATGTTTGAGGCATTTTAAATGCACTCAAACAAACGTAAATACGAGCGAATGCTTCTGTGATGTTGTCTGTGATTAACAACAGATGTAGGTACTCAAGACACCACATGAGTCGAAAGTCGATGGCAGAGCTGTAGCTACCATATTTAAAAGTAGTGCAAACTTAAAAGTCCCCCATAGTACATGAATAAATACAGAAATAATTCTCATGTAAAATTATGTTACAAAAATGTAGATCTTTATTTTCTTAAACAATAGATGGTCTTTACAAATTTTGTCAGAGAAAATAGTCATTTCTCTGCATAAGATGAATTATTTTAGTTTTATCTTCGCAAAAGACTTTATTAGAAATATGAAGAATAACATAATTCAGCATTATGGAAATAGTCTTCTACTTACTCTTGCGGAAAAATTCTATTATCCCAGCTTTCAAGATGAATTGTGTGGTTGAGATGTATTATCTATGCAAAGCTATTGAGTTATCACAATAGCAGAAAACGAAACAAATCAAGTTAAAAATATTCTGAATAAATAATTGCTTCGAAGGAACATCTGAAAAGAACAAAAGAAATGTTACAAGTGGATGCCATAGCAGAAGACTAAAAAAGATGGAAAAAGATAGAAGTAGTTCATTTTCTCCCATTTTTGAGTAATTGTATGTAACACCTATCGCCAAATATCTATCCAGAATTTTCTGCTTTGAAGTCATAAGCGTCATAACTAAAAACTCTTCGAATAATTGACAAGATTCTACAAAGACATGCTGAGATGATAGATATTATAATGTATATAATTTTTCACGTGTACACATTCGGGATTCTTACAATAATTTCTGAGCTGAAATTGTAAAAATCCGGAAGGATTCTCTGAGGAAAGAGAACGAATGAGAATAGTCATATAATTACATACAATGGATTTTATAAATGAAGTAAATAAAAAATAGAATTAATAAAACTGTAAGCATTCGAATAAATCCTGTATTTTATCTGAAGATTTTAGTCGGAATATTTTAGAAATTATTTGATGAGAATCTTTGGTTCTCCATCCAATATTATTGCTAAGCGATTCAGGATAAAATATCCTTTATATTTAGAATTATATAAATAATTCTAAATATAAATATATATTCATGAAAAAAAGAACCTGTAATTTTTTTTTATTTCTCGTCAGAATTAATATCACTGTCTTTGAAGGAGTTGTAGTTATATCACAAATGATGAAAGAAATTCATAAGATATTTCATGTTAAACTAAATAAAATTGGCATACATTTCTTAAAATAATTTTGTTGTTTTGAAAGAACATTAGAAATAAGATCTCTAGTAAGTATTAGGGTACATAAAATAAGGGAAATATGACCTTATAATTTCTTGATCACTGTCTTATATTCTTAGAATTATGACTTTTTTGTTTGCTTTAGTAAATTTATGGATACGATAAAAATAGTGTACAGATTGCATGAGATAAGCCTATTGGCATGCAAGTTCCTACCATATTCAGATTGCATTCTCTGAATTGCAAAAATACCAGAGATAATTTGAGTATTATGTAGATTGAATGCATTCTTTATTGGACATTTCGTTTTTCCTGCAAGCTTATAGGAGAGAAAACAGAAAAAAACAACTTTGAAATACAATCGAGAATAAAATGTTATTTCATTCCAGTTGAATAAACTGGACACAAAAAGTTATGGTACAACTAGTCTTTTGTGTATAATTGAAAAAAAAAAACAAATGATATAAAAATATGAAATTTTGAAGCGTTATGATTTAAAGAGTTATTTTTTCAATTTTATGTACGAACTAAAATTACGAACTAGATTTACTTATCCTACCTCTTTCTTGCGTCGGAAAAAAAAGCTGCGATTATAATTTACCCGACACCTATACTTAAGTTAATTTAAATAAGATTCCATGTTTTCTTCGTTTTTCAAATGCAAATGCCAATCGTCAATGCAAATGTTATAGATCTTATTACTCGTACAAACAACAATGAAAATTACACAATTATCTTTGTTTTCGTTTCATTGGTACCTCTTTTTCATAGACTCATGATAGAGGAAAAAATTGATAGCGTTTTGGATGTATTCCAAGAAGAAAGCAGAAAAAGGGAAAACTGTTTTCCTTTTTATAGCTTTTGTTGCTGGTTCACAGATATTTAATTCCTTCTTCCAAGGCAACCATTAAGAATTCTTTTGTACTTTTTTTTTCCTTCGCCGTTTAAGAATTGTAGGTACACGTTGTGTGAGAAATGCTTCATATGTACTTTTTCAGAATTTTGGCACAATATTTGCACCTACAGTGGTTATTTAAAGCAAGAATTTACAAAAGATATTTTTGGGGTAAAGGTTTTAACGGGTCTCAGGACTTATTGACTATTATGTTTACACGCGAAAAAAAACTCTATTTTCCAAACTAATTTCCAACCAAATCCTTACCAAGAAACTTGACATTTTTGCCTCATAATAATATTCATATATATTTATATTGATTTTCATGTTTTCATGTACTTTTAAAGAAATTGTAAAAATTATAAATAAATATAAATTTGATACTTTCTTAAAATTACGAATATCAACTCTTTACTGGGTGCAGAATTCTGAAGTATAACTTTAATAAAAAATTATAAAAGTAATGTTATTTAACAGAAAAAAAGTACAGTTATAAAATTATACACCCTTTTTAAAAATGCAGAGAAATATTTTTTAAAAAACATTTATTTAGAAAATTATGAAATTTTAAGGAAAAAGCCATTAAAATCTATAAAAAAAATCTATTGTTAATAATGCATCTTCAAATGGATGCATAAGTAATAAAAGAACTTTCAAACTTGTGAAATTTTAAACTAATGTGTTGAATATTTTTCTGAGAAATCTTCAATAATGCAAATAATTTTTTTTGCACTGAAAAATAAGATTTAGTTTTCCTCGAAAGTTCTAGAAATATGAGTTGTATCATTAAAACTTTAATACGAAAATGTTGAGAATTAATGAAACTCTAACATAAAAATTAATTGCTATAAGAATTTGAGCACCAAGAAATAAGAGTGGAATTGTTACGAAACTTGTTATGAAGGTACGCGTCAGACAGCTATGCAAATTGTTAGAAATGCAGTGTGTCTGCGCATTGCATACTGCAACCAGAGGGCACTGAATTTCTTTCTCTTTGAATTATAAAACAAGTAAGCAGAACTTGTTCGCGTGTATTTTATCTGCTGCACAGGGACACTTTCTAAATAGAGACGCCATTACGCCACTATTACGACAATATAAGCAGCTGTCAGAATTCGAGAGAGGAAGAATCATAGCGGTGGTAAAAACCGGTTGGTCAACTTGGTGAGTATCTCGCCACCTAGGCCATTCTGACTTTACTGTGAGAAAGTGTTGGGACTAATTGAAAAGAGAGAGGTCTGTTACAGACGACCAGGCTCAGGATATCCTCGACAGACCAACAGTCGAGAAGACCATCACACCATACGACACTGAGAATAGTGGCAACTGCTTCATTGTCTAACATCCATACATAGGCAGTACCTTCACTACGGACCTCTGTATCATTCCGGACAATCGCAAGGCGCTTGGTAGAAGAACAGTTGCTATCGTGGCACCCATTACGTGTACTGTCACTGACATCCACTCACCGTCGAAGGAGTGGTGTCGCGCACGAAGGGATTGGACTGCAACCGAATAGAATCAAGTCGTATTTAGCGCCGAATCTAGATTCAAATAGATGATAATCGTGTGCGTGTGTGGAGGTCCCGTGGTGACCATCTCACTCCTGCCTTTGCTGTATAGTGGCACGCTGCTCCCACAACTGGTGTGATGGTATGTGGCACCATCGTATACGATCCCCCCCCCTAATATGGATCCTCGGCATCATGACAGCCCAGAAGTACGTTCGTGACATTCTTCGGTCCCATGTGTTGCCACTAATGGCAGAACTCCAAGGAGACATTTTTCAACAGGACAATGATCGTCCACATAAAGCAAGGGTTTCACAGGACTGCCTCGGCTACATTTTCACCCATCCTTGGACTACACGAACACCAGATTTGTCATCGAATGGGCATATCTGGTATCATTTAGGACGGCAAATTGGACAGCTTACGAGTATGGCCGAATTAAATGCGTGTTTGCAGCAACTGTGAAACGAGATGTCGCAGGACATTATATCCCCGACCGAATCACACCATGCATTTTTGCTAGAGATAGCCCAAAGGGAAATAAAACAACCAATCATTTGTAATTTATCTTACAATTAATGATCATTTTGCTTTGATTTTGTAATCACTTACTAACATCAATGTTGTAAAATTTCGTTTTATTCTTACAACTCATTCTAGGTGTGCAAATTCTTATGGCAATTAGTGTACATATTTTCTTTCAAAAAACGTAAATTTAGAAGTTTAAGGGACCTGAAGTTTCTTAATCTTGTTTTGCAGAAATGAATTTATTAGGTATTACTAACATATTAGAATAAAAACTTATGTTGATACCAAAAATTGCCCTCCTTATAAATGCGAAAATGGGAAGAAACATCGTTACAGCTGATTAAGTGTTAGTATATAAGAGAAGAAAACCTATATGTTGTCATAATAGTTATGACAGTAACCTAAACTATTTCCAAATTATGAAGTAGATTAAGCATGTACTTTTTTAGAACCTTTATAAGTAATCAACAAGAAATATTTGAAGAAAAAAATATAGATTATATAGATTTTTTAGTTGCTTCCAAATGAGAACATTGGCGTCTCATGAGTACTTTTCTTATAGTATTTATAGATTTTCTTTTACGAAAATCAAATGAGAAAAAGCATTAAAAATAATAGATTATTGAAATATTGGAAATTAAAAAATAATATTAACATTACATTTGTTTACTTTTTTATTTTTACAGCTTTTTATCCAATTTATTCACCATGATATGAGTAAACACGTGCTTTTTGAACCTCTTGTCACGCTCAACATACATATTGTGGGCAGTTGTTTTTGGAAAACAGTACAATCTACTTGTGAGGCATATTTCAGAAAACTGTTACCTGTTTTACTAAGTTCAGTTGGAACAAACATTCTGTGTCAGCAAATCCTTTGTAATATCTGGACTAAATCCTAAATGTGGCATTAAATTCTTTTCATGAATGTCCCTATTAATTATCAAAGAGGCTATTTCAGCAATATTTAAAGCGTTCGCAATTGAATTCCAGTACCATTTCTTATTTCTGGATTTCGGTGCGTCACGATGGCAGAAAATTACCCAGAAAATCACCTTCACCCATATCTTCATTGCAATACTTTATAAGAGCAAGTTGGGTAACATCAATTTTCTTTCATGCCGATTTAGAATATCGCTTTTTATTTGAAATAGGTTCATGTGTTTGGTGATTAAGCTTACTATTTCACCACTCAATCGAATTTAAAATTTATTTATATTTTGTTTACCCCTTATTAAATTTACATTTTCAATATAAAATATGTAGAAATTGGCTTATTTCAACATTTTTTTCCACATACAAAACTAAATTACCTCAATTTAGAACATTTCAAAAAATCAATCATAATTTTATGTTCATGATACAAAAATCGCATAAAGATAACTTTAAACTTTAAGTTTGGCAATTTTACAAATTGATGTTCCCAAATCGGAACAATGAAGTCTAAACTTTAAGGTCAACGTAGAGAAGAAATTACCATTGAAAACACTGTTCTATTTTAAATTGCATTAGACCGCTTGCATACCTGGGAAGAAATTTTGAGAAGTACATGTTTAAACCATCATTTATTCAGACATCCTACATATATGGCTTTTTATAATACGCTTTAATGATTTTTCGTTCAATTTGGTTGGTGTTTCGATGGATTGGATAACGTTTGAATGGATAAATAACTTTTATGTACGTAGGAAGAGAAAGCACTTAATTTGAGTTTCACTCAAATTTTTAGCTTACAATAATCAGGTTTAATGAATACATTTCAACAAGCCTTACACAGAGTTATATCGATTTCAGATATTTTTATAAAATAATCGAAACTGTAATTCAGATATTGATTTCAGAATCAATACATTTTGCGCATAATAAAATCCTTAAATATTAAAGGTAAAAATAGCAAATAGGTGCACACATAGAAATATAACAGTACAAATATTATAAATATGAATTCGTGTAATATTTCAATATGGGTTTACAACAATAAAATTTCATATTTTTATTTTCTAACTATTTTGGTACACTAAAACAAGGGTTTAACAAATTTTTCATTTGATGGAACACTTTAAAAATCCTGGAATTTCAACAAAACTCCTTTTAAAGAGTAAATAATAATTTGAAGAGTAGATAATAATACAAAATCAATAAATTTTAAAAGTAAGAAATAAAATTCTTTTATTTAGCAATTATTTAAATATTTAACCATATCTCATAACACAAAATTCATAACAACAAAATATTAAAAAATAAGAAAAAATCATTTACTTCCAACAAAAAAAAATGTTTATTTAAATTTTAACTCATAAAATAAAACAATAAAAAAGTTTTAATGAATTTGATAATGTTGAAATAGGCAAAGTTGTAAACAAATAAGTAAGTTGCAAACATTTTTGACATTAGGTATAACAGCAGAAAGTTGAATTCCAATACCTGGTGTGGCGTCTCAAGCCTATTTTTGTACTTAGTGTTTGTTGAAGCAAAGTAATAAAATCCTGCTTCACATGAATATATAGTGGTAAATAGAAGTGAAAATATAATAAATTGTTTTGATAAACTGTTATATTCCCTGATAAATTCGCTGAGAAGTTACCTAATAGATGATTTTTGTGTTTTTGTTTTAAGTCAGAGTCTCTTATTAAATCAATTAGATTTCCATATTCACTTTCCCTTAAGCCTTCTGGTTCTTAAATGTAACTGAGGAATTAGCCAGGAAAGGAACAATATCTCCTATACACTCGGCTTGATAAGTTTTTCTTCAATTGAATGAACATCGACATTCAATTCAAGGAGGTAACTTACGGTGTAAGATGCTTCGGTTACAATTTCATTTTCAGTTAGTGAAAATAATTATTTGAAGTTAAAATTCTTCTACGGAATCCTGTTATCATTTAAAAATGTGACTGTATTTTCAGTTCATAACAAACATTCATCATTTTTAAAAGCATACGACGCTAGTTTGTATTGAAGGAACTGTTTGCGAGTTTTATTTGACACACACTGCTTAAAACACAAACTGCAAAAAGAACAGCTAATTCTTCAGTACACGTGAATACAAATTTTAGATTTCATTATACTTAAACTTAAATCTATTTGTATGTGGTACTCTAATATAATCTGTTGATCAAAGCATGGTTTGATCAACAGATTATATCTGCTTAACTTATCCCTTATCTGCTTCAATAGCAAATATAGAAGTTGAATTATACCATGAGACTTCCTTTTCTTTGAGAAAAAATCCACGAAAAATGTTTAACAATATATAATATTTAGCAAAATAAATAATTTTTGTTAAAATGACTTCCTTTTACTTTTAGAAATTTATATTTGCAAAAGTAACTTCGGCTAATGCGATTCGAATTTAAGAATTTGATTGCATTTTAATCAATAAAACAAAATAGATTAACTTATAAAATAAGTGGTATTTCCGAAGTATTATGACGTCTGTATGTTGAATATTTAACATGTATTTTAAAGATAGTTGTTAATCAGATTTATGAAAAATGCAGGAAGAATATGTCAGAAATACTGTCAATTGTATAAGATTATAAAATGCCTTAAGGCCGTTTAAGGTTATAAAATGTTCTTATGAAATAAAGAACATAAACAGAAAGGAATACGTAATACTATTAATAAACACGAGCTTGTGATTTTTTTTGGTGCCATCCGTGGCCTAGATTAGGAAGTTACATCTTTCAGGTGAATATTGTCAAAATTTTGGAAAACCGTTTCTTTGTTAATAATATTTATTTAATTAACTTAATAACTCTTCTCACATAATTGCACCCTAGAAACCCTTAATTAAAACATTGTCAGTTTACTTTTATATTACTATAGTGACATATTTTTATAATACAGAAACTCAGATAAACGCACTTGTAAATATTTTAAATATTCGAAATTTGAAAATTTTCAAAGAAAAAGTAATACTGAACACTAGAATTTAATTGAAATGCACACGTGACTTTTTACTTAATAAAAAATTATTTAACTTTCTTTAACCATAAGAAATTGTATATTGTTGATTATTAATAAATACAATTGCAATCAAACTTCAAATAGAAAAATAAGAATTTATTCTTCAATGTTTTATCCACTTTATATCAAAAGTCTTAAGTTAATTTCACAAAACATATTCTTACACCAATATTAAAATGAATACTTAATGTCATAGGACATAATCAAAGGAAAGAGAACAAGAAAACAGGGATAAGGTAAAATAAGCCGACATAACAAAAATTCAAGCACAATAAAGAAAATTCCTTTATTTTCTTTCTTGAGATCTCCTTTATGAATCTAAATATTAATCAGCTCCAATGTGAACGATTCAATTTCGCTCCGAACATTTTTGTCAGAAATAAAAGTTAGAACTGAAAAGACAAACATGACACTAATGAAGATATATAGATGCTGCACCATTTTACAAGTAGTAGAGGTACTCTTCAATTATTAGTTTAAAGAAATTCTATCTTAACTCTCCAAGTTTCTTTAAAAAAATACTGATATTTCAGAATAAACGCAAAGACAAACAGAGCAATCGAAGAATTTTCTCCAACTGATCTGCGAATTCTCGAGCGAGGTACCAAACAGATGGAGTGATAAAAAAAAAATGGATGAAATATTTTCGTTCTGGCCTATGACTTATAACTATGTTTCTACATGAAGAAATATTTGGAGCACAAAGTGAATTTTAGTAACGAAGCTGAATCAGTATTTAAAAAGAGAAAGAGTTCATTTGAAGCGTTAGTTTTTTTTTGAGGAACTGAAAAAAAACCTTTTTTTTTTTTATAAAATTGTTTTACTGATTTAGAGATGTGACATGGGAAATTCAAGAACGAGTTGATTCGTTATATATTTAGAAATTGTGTTTCGTAAAAATTTCTTCTCAGTAAGCAATTTAAGAAAGAAATCAGTTTAATTTTTGCAATAAAAATATACCATTGATAGATCTTATTAAATTACTTTTATTAAGTAATTCTTCTCACCAGAATTTTTCTCATCAAGTTTTCTATTTCCTTAAAAATATCTTATAATTACACAGCAGGTATGTGTATTATTAAAACACTTTATCTCAGAAAAGATGGGAAATTATATTATTCATTACTATTTGTAAAGAAAAAGTTACTTCTTTTGCATATGCATAAATTTAAAGCAATTTATATGTGAGAATGTTTTTCTACTTGAAAAAATAGTCAGCTTAATTAAAAACTATATATCTGAATAAATATCATTGTCTGCTTAGAAAAGATATTCTCATTTGAAGCTATATTATGTGTCTGAAAAATAAACGTTTCTGTTATTTCTAGTAACTATCAAGAATAAAGTTATAAATGAAATAAAATTTGGAGGCATAAATTTATACTTAAATTACCTCTATAAATCTAAATTTAAAAAAATATATATATTTACAATTTTATAAATATATAGATTTTAATACCTTAAATTTTTTGATTTTCTATGAAGAAGTTGTTCTAGATTTGTGTCATTTGTAGATTTACGGTGTAAAAATTCTGAATTAAGAAGTCCAAAAGAAAAATAGGCAAAAAATAACCTCCATAGGAAAATATTTTTAAATTTCAATATTATTTGCATTTAAAACATTTAAAGTTGCTAAAAATTGAATTTTCAAGTAATCCCTGTTTTTAAGTGTAAATATTTAAACTTAAAAAGATGTGCTCCAATGATTAAACAGTCTGTTTAAAAATTCTTTACAGTACTAAATCGCACTTTTCTGATCAAAATAATCTCCACAACTACCTATATATCTATTAAAATGTAGAAGATATTAACTTATGATAACAATTTATTCCAAGATAAATTTAAATATTACTTAAACGTATATTAAAAGTCATTCAGTTTCAAGTTTTTGAGTGTCAAGAAAGAAAATTAAGGTTAAAGAATAAAAAAATAACAAATATTCTTTAAAAAATATATTAAACACGGAACAAAAAATTATTCTAGGATATGAATATATATATATATATATATATATATATATATATATATATATATATATATTTATATACATGAATTTATTTGTTAAATTGTTTTAGATAGATACAGGTAAGTTATCAGAAGGTTCCTTTGAATTAAATTGTATTACACTGTATTAAAAAATGTAAAATAACATTGTACCAAATGAAAAAAAAAAAAGAAAACAATCTCGTCCTGATCCACTTTTATTAAAATTGTGAAGATCTTCCTTTAATTTATTCGAAATCTTCCAAACGTTGAAACGTAATTAAATTAATAAGGTATGAAAAAGAGCAAACAAATGTTTCTTTGCTGTGAAAATAACACAGACTTGAATTTTAAAGGATTCTCACCCACTCACCTCTGATTCAAATACAATCATTACAAAAATCAAAATTTCTTCAGTATTCCAAAGGAAAATGAAAGGGAGCAGGCACTTAGCAAACATTCACTGGATAAGGATAGAAGTCTTAAGAAAACTGAATTCTCTAAGATCTTTTTTAGAACTTCCCTTAAAGTTCATAGTTTATAAGGCTTCTGAATATTAAGTGAGAGAATAAGTCAGCTTTTAGTTAAGTTTCCACAGGACCACTTTCAAGTTGTGAGCTCTCACAATTTGATGAAAAAAACTTAAATTGTTTACATTATTTAACAGTTCTTTGTTTAATTTACACCTATGATGTAATTGTTGGTCTGAGAAACAAGAGAGGATTTAACATTGTGATTTAATTTCCCAAAGCTATTTCTTGCGTAAGTTTGTCTCCCACACAGGTAAAACTTAAAAATTAAAATAATTTCTTCTTTTAATAGAACGTGCATTCATCAGAACTGCAATTATTGAAATGAATTGAAAAGAAAAGTTTAAACTGGAAAAGGTCAAATTTTTCTCATGGAAAGTGGAATGAATTCATGAGCATTATATTCCCACGAAACTATAATTTTAGATTTTCAATCAGGTTTGTAACGTGTAATAGTGATTTTTTTTTCTTTTTGAATACCTGCTACTAAATTGGTGTCCTATATATATATATATATATATATATATATATGTTACGGTAAAAGTGATTAAACTGGTGATTATGTATAATTACCGGTGATTATTCATAATCACCATGTGAATGTGATAAATGTAAATGTGTCAAATTATTAAATTTTTAATCACATTTATTTATTTTATAAAATACCCAACTCTTATTGGGGAATGTAATAAAAGTCCATAAATTTTCCAAAATTTATGATGTCAGATGCACGTGATTTCAATAGTATTTCTAATTTAATGCTGGATAGACGTTCTTTTTTAAAATGAAATATTGAATAGTGGACGATATGCATGAGCGTTTTAATACCAAGTTATTAAATGTTTTGGACACTAAGAAAGCGAACAGAGGTTTTCTGACGAAAGAAAGATATGACAACTTGATAATAAAAGTGAATAATAGTAAAAACAAAAGTAGATGGAAGAATATCAAAGATTAAAAAGATACAACGTAATGAAAGTAGACAATGTTGAAAAACTTATCTTTCCCATAAGTATAGATTACTCTAATGTAAGATTTTATGTGTACTTTGAAGAATTTTTTACCATAATTCATGAAGCCCATTTATCAATTGGTCATGGTGATAAAAACAGGATGTTAAAAAACTTCAAAAAAAAAAATACAAAAGTGTTACTACCGAAGCAGTGATGATTTACTTAAACTTGTGCGTGTGTGAAGGATGTCAAAAGAAATCAAAGGTACCCAAGTTTTATTGTAAGTCCTCATGATGTTCTTCTAATTTTTAAGAGCGGAACATTTAATGTTATTTGAATATATTTATTTTTTCGAATAAAGATATCGTTACCCTATAAAATAATCTGAATTTATTGCATTCCCCATTACGCGAGTTCGGTATTTTATAAACTTACCGGTAAATGTGATAAACATTCAATAATTTACCATATTTACCAATTTTAATGGTGATTATGAATAATCATCCCAGCAAATATACATAATCACCAGATTAATCACTTTTACCGTAACACACACACACATACATACATACATATATATATATATATAATTTTCTTTTGATTGAAATAATTTCACAATATTTACAAATAAGTATAGTTTATTCTTAATGGATTCGTTAATTTATTTCAGTTTAAAGGAATTGATTTCTTTTGCTCAATTCTTTTTTTCTTTGGTTAAGCATTTGACTTACGATTCTCCTTATTTTAATTTTATGCAATTTGTTATATTGTAATTACCTAAATACTAGTATAATTACCTAAATAGTTCTTTCAGTCGCAAGTGTGTGATAAATTAAAATAACTTTACCTTCATTTTTGAATATAACTTGTTAATTCGTTTCACTTGATATATGTGTTGTAGATAACTATGTATATTGATTAGGCTGCAACTCATTACACTTTTTAGTTATCGCTTAAATTACTGGCTTTATACATTAATTTTTGATTATTTACATGTTTAATATGTATTTTCGAATATTATATAATATTATATGTTTAGCAATTTAATAACTCTTTATTTTATTAATTTGTATCTTTTAAATTACAGATAATTTTTATTTTAATTTAAATGTTTTATATTTTTCATTTCATTTTACTATATATATATTTTTAATATTTGCAATTTAGCAAATATATATATATATATATATGTCAGTCTAGTAGGTATTATTTCTGTAAGATTTATGATTATAGAAAAGTTGATCTAATAGATTTTATGAGCGCGTGATCGCATAAATTAAAAGACAATTTGGAATTGTATCAGTAAATACAATTACACTTGCGGACTTTTTACTATTTTATTACAGAATAGGAAAAATTAGAAACCAAATTTGTTTTTGAGTGCTACTGTACCTTTACATGTATGTAGAATCTTAACAACAGAAAAAAGGAGTTCATTCCACGTTTTGTAATATATTTATGGAGGTTTCAGATTCAAAGAAGAGATGGAATTTTCTAAGATATTTTAATTAAAGAATAAGATATACACAAATAATTTACAAAATAAAATCTAGATTACAGGGTTTACATATTACAAAGAATCTGGGTAGCTATCACATAGTACGTCCTAATTCTGTTTTCGCTCCCTTGCCACTGTTTGTCAAGGTGTGAGCCTCTTAGATGAGGGTACGAAAACAAAATAAATAATGCGGCGACCTCAAGGGCAGGAAGGCGTTACAAATGCAGAATCATACACATATATATGTAAATGCAATTAAAGTATAAATTTAAAGCTAAGCAGTTATGAACTTTTTAAAAGTGTAGAAAAAAATCTAAAAATGATTCAATATTAAATCTATCTATATATATATATATATATATATATATATATATATATATATATATATATATATATATCCTTTAAATAAAAAACGAAAATCTTTTAAAAATGAGAAAAATGAAAATAAATTTGAGTAATATTACTATACATATAAGTGTATAGGAATTCTATTTAAATAAGTTTTAATGTGCTCATACTGTGTTGCAATAAATAACAGTTTTTTGAAACAAAAAGCTCAGAATAATATAACACATGAAGTAAAAAAGGAATAAACAAACGTAAGGGATCAAAAAACCTCTAATTAAAATCAAAATTAAATTACATATACATATATACATACATTGCTATCGTCAGTTAAGTAATTTTTAAGCTTAAAATTCATTATCTTCGAAAATGAAATTTTACATTGTATGCGTTTTGGGAATATGTTATTTATTGAAATCTCTTATACAAATACAGTAATTTAAATCCTGATGTAATTCTTTATTAGAATTTTTCTAATTTGTTAAAGCTTATAATAAAATTTGAGCTTTTTCTTTCACGTATTTTTTCATTAGTATTTGAAAATATTGTTTATGATGATGTTTATTTTGCAAATGATATTTGTCCAAATGATGTTTATTTTGAAAATATGCTATCATTATGTTATGGTGATTCTAAAATAAAAATATGCATTTGAACTCTGAAATTGATAACTCCGAGGTTTGAAGGTATTTTTAAACTGCGCTTGACTATGTTTTATTTTCCTTTAATAATTCATAAAATCCTTAATATTTGAAACATTACTATGGAGTCCATATTTTTTTTTTGAATGTTTACATACAGAAATCTTTTTTGTTAATATTAGTAAAGGATATTTTCTGTAATATTCGTTCATTTTTAGTACGATGAATGTTTCATATTTGTACATCTCTTCACCATAACACCTTGATGATATACTAATAGTAATTTTCTGAATGAAAATAAGATTTCTTGCTCTAAAGTTTAAATATTACAGCTATATATTTATATATAATATTAATATTACAGCTAAATACTGTGTACATACATATGAAAATACACACCCACACCCACATGCTTATGCATATATACATATACATATATATATGCACACACACACACACATATATATATATATTCTTAGGGGACTCTGGAGGATATTGAAATGTCATTATATGAATTGTATTTGATATTTAAATTTTTTTATATTAAAATGGTTTTCTCACTAGAATCTTTATTTCATAAATTGATTTATATGAAATTTTAATATTTACATCTTGGAAGAAGAGCTGATTCTAATATCTTTTGGATTGGTGGCATATTAAAAAAAGTAAATCTAATACGTAAGAGCTATTACTTTTCAGGACTTTCATGAATTTTTGAATTATCAATTCAAAAACAAATCCACCACACAACATTAGGAATACAAAGACGGCTAGTTAGTGGTCTAGTTGTGAAGGTGTACTAAAACTTTTATATATTGGTACACATTTACAGACACATATTTCATTCATTTGGATTTCAATTAATTTTAACAACTAAAATTATGATTTGTGTATCATTAGATATGATTTCTGGTCATTATTTGTTTATTGGTGGAGTTTTATTAAATATTATATATTTTGAAACGTTTTACTCTCAACTTAACTAAGTACTATTGATTCCAAATTTTATCTTGCAACAGTGCATGGCATTGGACATCATCATTTAAAATGTTTCTTAGCCTATTGCACTGTGGTTCATGATCACTTGTCACAAGATGTTGTTTATTTGATTTTTTTGCTTTTACATTTGTGAGATTTAAATTGATATTTCATGAAAAACATGGATTCGGGTATGTTAGTCTTAAAGTTTTAAATCTTAAACTAAAATGATTTAATTATACTGTTTTATTGTTTTGAAAAAAAAATTAAATTTTGATTTGAATATTTTTTGATTTAATATTTTTAATTTAATAATTTTAATTGGATAATGTAATAGGTGTTTTTTATGATTAAAAATTTTAATTGGAAAGTTTTTAAGTGAAGAATATTTTTTATTGGTTTGGAAAACAATTGTATTTGAAAACAATTAGTAATTGAGATATCTCGCCTTTCAACTTTCCTTCTTCGTTTCTTGTTTCTTTTCTTTAATTTACAAATTGAATTTTGGAATAATCCATTTTTACCCAACAAGATTGCATCGGGGGAGGGTTGGTACCATAGAATTAGTTTAACCCCACAATTCAGGCCCGAGCCTGAATATGCATCTTTTGTTTTGTTGGATAGTAAAATTATTCTTTTAGTTTCAAATTTGATTCAATTTTTATTCATCTTTTTTATGTAGTTCTATAAATGTTTTCTTTTGTTGATTTTGGATTTTAATTGTTCTCCCACTTTTATGTCTTTTAATAACAATTTCATTGCTTTATCTTAAACACACACACACATGTAAATATATATATATATATATATATATATATGTATTATAAAGAGTGGAACGTAGAATTAATGCAAAAGTGTACGAAAACTTGAAGCTCTAAATTATTTATGTTGGATTCCTTTCCATCAGTTATTTTTCTTTTGTGAATTGATTTTATATTCTGTTTTACTTCTCTTAGAGAATCATCATTCATTCTTCGAAATTGCTTATGACACTATGCACAGAATTTATGGAAAGTGCAGCTTCTAATTACTAGGAACTAACTAGTTTCTAAATAATCTTCTTTGCTTATAATCTTAATGCTTCTTTGATAGAGTCTCGAGAAGAGACTCAAATAATTAATGGTACTACCTTCCAAAAAATATATAATGTAACACTGTTTTACGGGGATAAAATCTGGGATATAATAATTAGCTTTAGGTAACAATTAGTTTATATGAATATTTAATTTCAACTTGCCTATTGTACCTTTTTTCTGTTAAGTCGTTTAATTTATTTAAAGAAGAAACTTATCTTTCTTTCATTTTTGAATTTGAGAGTATGTCAAATCATTTAAATAAAAAATAATAATTTAGCTCTTATTTGGATTTGCGTGGATCTAATATCTCAAGAACTATTTATTCGAATTTTAATGTGTCGAATTTGGATTTGTATTAATAATTTTTACAGATTTCTATGAACAAAAGGGATGAAATCAAATTACTGGTAGATTAGAAAGTATCATCTTGATCTAATAATCGTACAAGTCTATGAAAAACAAATTTTAAATACAATAGTCGTTTCCTTTGATAAATTTCTGTAAAAAAAGTGTGTATAAATACTTTGAATTTTTTGATGTATTTAGTCATATTATATAAGAAAAAAAGTATCCGTATTTTGATTTAATCACGAGACTGTATGATTGGATAAATAATGCACAGTTTAGAAATATTGATGACTTTTTAATTTTACGGAATTTGGTTTAGTATTTGTTATTGAGTTTTTAAAGGACAAACATATAAGTTTGAGAATCATAGGATACTATGCATTGTCTTATAAATTTATTTATACATTATTCTAAAAATAAAAGAAAACACCAATTTACGAAGACAAAATAAAACGTTGAGCAACACAAATATTCAATGTCTATGGGTTGTAAGAAACATAAAATATGAGTAAATTTTTAATTCACAAATTTCTGACTTATAAGTTTATAAACATGAATTAAAAAATATATTTTTACGTGCTAGATATTACATGTCAAAATAGTTTTTCTGAATGATGAAATATGTTTTTCTCTAAAGATTAAATACTTGTAATGATGTATAAATAAATTTGTAGTATTATTAATTTTCTTGGGGTCTTATATTATTTCCTATTGTAAAATGTATCAGGTTTTTAAAAGTTTCAAGAACAAATCAAATTTGGAACTAGAAGTGTAATCTTTATTTAACTAAATGATTTCAAAAGCATGTCAGTAAAACTTACATTGAGGTAAATTATTAGATTAAACTTAGAAAAATATAATACACATACAAGTTTCAAATAAATAATTTGAGAAGCTGGGAATTATCTTACTTGGAATTCCCAAGTTTAATTCATGCGAAACTACTTTTCTGATTGGTTGCTAATCTTCTAGAAAAATGTAATTCAAAACATCAATATCTCCTTACGAGTGCTTCTAAAAATATCTTAATGTTTTGAACTAGAAAGTTCACTTCACTTCAGTTGTATGAATAAGAAATCTCTAGAGATAATTATGGGCTGTCAAGAAGATTGATTGAAGATTGAAAATTGATATAACAGAATAACATAAATTACAAAATTGAGCAATAAAAAATAAGTTCGGTCTTCATAATTTATATAATTTTTATAAAACTGTAATTTGCAGTAAGGGGTTCAATATGAGTCTTTAT
The DNA here is from genome assembly GCA_019974015.1 of Nephila pilipes. Lineage (NCBI taxonomy): Eukaryota > Metazoa > Arthropoda > Arachnida > Araneae > Nephilidae > Nephila > Nephila pilipes. The sequence continues at coordinate 224,079 of BMAW01029087.1, read as the reverse complement.
TCCATGTATAAGCTTTCTTGTCCATTACCGCACGTGTTCAGTATGATAATTGTTTTCATTTCCCTTGCGAACTTGATAAATGTAAGAAATTTCCAGAGGTGTTAGGATAATTGGAAAATTTTTCCATTCTGGATTTCAAGCTCCTGACAGCATGATGGAAAACCTTCTCCTCTTTTACCATGAGCCATCCGGCAATATGTTTCCGCTGACGTGGAGTTATGATCGAAACGGGTTTTGCTAGAGCACAGTAACGTGGAAACTTTGCAAGCTTTCTCCTACATCTTATCTCAGCAAGAAATAATTCACTTTGATTGAAAACCTTGATGTCAGAGGTGTAGTTCAAAAGCATATAATGGCAAAAATTACCTTCTATCTAACAAGATTTCTTTCGTATATTCAAATTTATTTTCTGAGCAAAAGTTACTATTCTTAACACCAAGCATAACAACTACTTATCGTAATATTGCAACTATCCATTCAAAACACTTAAACTAGGAGGAACATTATACAAAGAAAAATGTTCTTAGCAATATAAGCTTTTGCATAAAAAAACAGTTATCGTAATTTTTTGTACATTTTATGGAAGTAATGCGGATAATTTTAACTTTTTGCATTATTTCACTGAATTTTTTTCACAATTTCTTGTTTTATACTACACCCACTTTTCAGTGTCATATTCTTTTAGCCGCTTTACTTGCGAATCAATTGTCAATTAATATTTGAATAAAAATCATATATATATATATATATATATATACTAACTTCAAATAAAAATATTTCATGGAAGATATCAATTACATTATAAGGAATAAAATAACAAATATACATGATTAGAGATAGAAATTCCTGTTCTTTCGGATGAACTGTTTTTATTCATTTTTAAAGAACTGTTCTTTAATCTTTTTTTAGATCCATTTGTTCTTTAAATCCCTCGAACAAAACCTCAAAGATATTTAAATGAATTTAACATTATATAATCACTACGTATGATTACTGTACACATTTTAGAGGAACCAAATCTCTTGAAGCATAAGAAATAAAATCACATTTATAGTCAAACTAGTATTAAATAGAGCATTTTTTTCTAACAGATAGTAAGACTAAAGTATCTTTAGTACATTCTAAGTATAAGTATTTTTTTTAATTATTTACATATGATAAATAATTTAATTAAAAAAAAATCAAAGTAAATACTGGTAAAAAGAAGAATTTGAATTCATTTTTATATCATATATTGTACTTTTAATTTTAGACAAAATCATTTAACATTTTCGTAGAAGAAATTAGTTAAAAAACCCACTTTAATATGAGAAGAGCATAAGATATTATACACACTCCTGCTAAACCCCACAAATATAATTAAAATGTTTTATTTTAGTTTCCAGTATCTGAAAAAATTAAATACCAGGAGCATAAACTTGTTGAATTATTTTCACTAAAAGGAACAAATTAAGATATATACGAAATATATTAAACATTTAACTTTATATTCTATTCTTTTTGTTTGCTTTCCTTCGTAAATACACAAAATAATAATATTAATGAATAATATTATAATATTAATATCCTTCGTAAATATTAATGAAATTACGAGTATACATAAAATAACTAAGTAAAAAACAAATACTATCAACAATAAACTGCGATATAAATTTAAATTGGAATGCAAAATAAACTTAATGAAATAAAACAACTAATTGCATCAGATAACATAAAATTATTATAAAAAAATTTGATTGCGACAAGATAAAAATAATAAAAATTGAGCTGAGGATCATTTTTATTCAATGCTTAAAGAATCAAAAATTTAATCTAATATTTCTACTTTATGTATTTTGGTTTTATTTATCATTTCTCTCTAAATGGATTTACAAGCACTCTTTCATTCAATAGCATAGAAATAACTCTTTTTAATTTTTTTGTTAAATGTACTAGGAAACAAAAAACACATTTTTACTTTTACTTAGCTCAGCAATCCTCCTAACTTTTAAAATTAAAAACTGTGTAGAAATTATTATTTAATGGATCATTTAATTTAAAAAAATGTTTGTGTATGAATAAACGGTAGAAAATCTGTTAATTTTTTTTTTATGATATACCGGCTGAGAGCGGTATTTTCATTCACGACGAAAACGAATAGCATTTTTTTCAAATGTTTAACTTATTTAAAAATGCTGTTTTTGTCATTTACTTATTATTTTGAAGTGAACTATACAATCGCACAACCTTAAAATTTCTATGTTATTTTATTCTTATTTTAAAGACAATACATTCGATATGACGTACCTTGTAATGAGAAATCAGAAGAAAGAAAAGCATATTAAATTGATCTAGATTGCTTCAGAATCCCCCCCCCATTAAATTTAATGAAGGAATCTCGATGGGAATTACTCACTTGTAAAACTATAACTATACTGTAGATTATCATTAACCTCTGAATTTATTTCCTTTGAATAGGGTATAATTTATTAAGATTTTTAACGTATTAAGAAAGTAATCAACAACCTTAGTGAGCAATATTATGAAAAACTCGATTACACTCAGCGTAATTTCTCCTTCTAATGGGAGAGTTTGGAGCAGAAACCTTGAAGAACGTTAAGAAGCTAATAAAGAATTTTATAATAATGGGTAAGTAATTTTTGAAGAAGACTTAAATTATAAATGAGATATCTGAGATAGTTAAGATTCTCGAAAATTTTAGACCTCTTGAGATATTGTAGGAAAAAAAATTGAATTCCGAAATTAAATGTCGGTATTCAGATTATTTGTACATTAATACAATTTACCATGATATTCTAATAAATGTTAACAGATATGATCATTTAGCTTTATAATATACATTATTTATACATTTAATCTGATTTTTTCAAGTATAACGATTCCTATAACACCAGAGAAACAAATTTCTTGCTCGTTACTAAGGATCTAAGTAATTTTTTAAAAAGAAATAATCTAGTGTGATATTCATTAAATCTTTGAATCATATTTTTAGTGACAAACAAAATTTTCATTTAAATATAATCTGAATGCATTTGGTGAATAACATGAAAGAAATTAAGTAGAAAAAGCACATAATTAAAAATTTTAACCAAAGGAATTCTGAGACTGTATTATATTTGCTTTTAATACCATATTAGTCATTGACTAAGTAAAACTTCACACTGAGATCTTTCTGACATGTATTTTAGTATTTTGGACTAAAATAAGCATAACACAAGAAGCATGTGAAGGAAAAAAAACCTTTAATATACAAATACAAATGCAGCAAAAGTTATGACAACGAAGGTTTAATCAACACCTGATAGAAAAACGGAACATCAACTGTCCGTCAGTCGCGCGATGACTGGAGGAATTAGTGATGGAATTCCAATATTATATGAAACAGATAGCTAAATAGCGGATATATATAATATTTGTATAAGTAAATGTTTATATATAATATGTATATATATACATTCAAATATATACCATAATTTCCGGACACCTTGGGGATTTATCCTTTTAAAACATAAACTTCCTGAGTAAAAGCGTTTCTTCTTATGCGGCATTTCCATTTACTTAAAAATATTCCGCAATATGTTTAAACAGCTCGAAGCTTCTTGGTGTTGCCTTAACACAGACGTCCGTGTAGTTGCATGTTAGAGAACTTTAGTGTGTTTATATTTTTCCCTTTCAACAAATCTAAGTGGCTTATTCATCTTAAACGAGATCTTCGAGCAATTATATTTGACCCTCATTCAAATCAGCATTCACATCAGTTTGAATAGCCTGTGTTCTCTTTCCCTTGAGGAATCTTCCGAGTCCTATCATCTTCTCTCCTCTCCCCTTTCTATTGTAAATCTACTGTGGCTCCTTCTAAACGGGTACACGACTCATTCTGCATTGCAGCAATGAACTCTGACATATATTTTCTTCCTTCTCTCCCTCTCAGCACAAATCTATGACGTGTGGATATTAATGAAACGAGACTGACACTGCTGCAGAAGAAGTAAGTATACATGCGCTAAAGAGAGAGAACGAAGGCTGTTTAGCTTGAAGCCTTCTGTTTCGAAAGCAGTGTATCTTGCTTTTTCAATCAAATCTGTATAGAGGTAGTCTTCATTCGTATTATAGTAATTTTTTTGATTCCCCGTAAAAATGATAAGTGTTTCAATATAGCAAGGAATTGCTTTGAAATTTCACATAACATAGAGACTGTTACTGAAATTTATAATTTATTTAAAGAAGTATATAGCAATTATTGTTCATAACATGCACGCATTTTTGAGTAGTGTTTTTCCAAGATGAAGGAGAAGACGTTGAAGATGATTTACGCCCCAGTCACCCTTTCATTTCAAAAACGGATGATAATATAGAAAATCGGTTACCTGGTTCGATCTGACCGTTGGTTATTATTCATGTGATTTCTGAGATTTTAGGAACAGACAAGGTATCCATACGGCAAATTTTACATAACAATTTTAACATACTAAAAGTGTTTGTCAAAATAGTACCTAAAATTATTCTTGTTGTTTACGTTTGAACAACAAGAAGTTCGCAAAAATGTTTGTACTGACAATTTGAATGCCGTTGAAAATGATCCAAACTTATTGGAAAGGATAATAATGTGTGACAAACGTAGAATTTTACTTATGATCCTGAAACAAAGTGTCAATCAATGTACTGGTAGAACACATCTTCATAGAAAGCCAAAAAGGCTTGAATGAGCAAATTAAAACTCAAAGCAATGATTATTGTTTTTTTTCTTCTATATTCTTAGGATTATGCAGCTTCACTGAGTTCTTGAACTTCAAACTATTAATTAACATTACTATCTTCACGTTCTTGCTGAACTACGTGAAATAATAAGAAAAGCTCCACCCGAATTATGGAAGCCCAAGTCATTTCGCATATTTTGTCAAGATATTTGTATCGAAATGCAACATTCCAGTGTTAGGCTATCCACCTTATTCACTGAAACGTTCGCACATGCTACTTCTATCTGTTTCCTGAGGTGAAATCTGTATTAAATGGGACAAGATTTGAGTCTGTTGATGCTGTGAAAGAAAAAGCGGCACGCCTACTGAAGAAGCTAGCAGAAGACTTCGAGCACGGTTTCAAATATTCGAAGTTTTATATGGAGTGTAAGAAGAGAGGAGGGGTGTATATTGAAGGAGATAAGTAAATATGTATGAAATTAAAATAAAGTAGCAAAGCGTCAGTTGTGTTAGTTAAAGCCACAACTTGTATTTTTCATAGTACCACCATACCATAACTACCACCTACAGATCCCACCAACTTAGGCATAAGTAGTTGTTGCAACCTTTTTAAGTAAGAACGAAGCTTAAATTATGGTACCAAAAATACGTAGATGGTATAATGCTAGCTATAAGCTTTGTGTAATTTCCAGTGCTCAATAAATTGGAAGTAGTGGATCAGTTTAAAATTTATAGTAATCGAGGAATGTATTCGAATTTGGAGAATTCGAAAGAAGAATTTGAAAATATTCTACAATAGAAACGAGCTAAAGGACTATAAAGATGGTCATATCTAGGGGATAACCAAGGAAAATAGATAAAAGAGCAACGAGGAAAGGGAATGATATTTCGATTATAAAAAAGCAAAATTTATAGCTCAACTGACAAATGTAAATGATTTGAAAGGAAGGCCTTGGTGATGCAGCCATTTACGAAAAGTAAAAAAAAAATGTGCGTATTAGAAGATCAATCGTCGGGCAACCATAACCAATGGACCGGCTGGATAACTTCTAAAATAAGTTACAGATATTATTCAAGAGAAAAAAAAATTTCTTCAATTACAGATAGTAAAACATGTATGAAACATCATTAGCTTTTCTCACCCATGCAAACGGAACTGTTGATGAAACTGGTGCAAAAACTGAATCCGTGCTGACGACGAGGATGAAAGAACTTCATTTACATATGTGTTAACTTGAACCGCAATCGGTGATAAATTAAAGCTGATGATCCTTTCTAAACGGAAAACTATTCCAAAAGGAGATTTTCATAATGACGTATTTATTTGTGCGAACAAAAATGAACGGATGTGCGAAACAATCATGCATGAGAGATTACAAAAAGTGTTGTCAGGATTGAAAGGGATCTTTTTTCCAACAAAAAGGATTGTTGATAACGGATTCCTCGAACTCTCATTTACTTGATTCAATGAAATCCATATGTCAAACATTGTTTACAGCATTAGTAACTTGACAAAAATCTCACAACCATTATATTTGTAAGTTAAAAAAATCTTTCAAAGCTGAAGTCCGAAATCAGAGGGAGTGTTGAATGTGAAGGATTACTCACTTACACCAAAGGCTGCAACGTCATATTCTATGAAGAAGTTGTAAAGTGGATAAAGAGTGCATGGAAATCAATGGAAATATTATTAATAATATCAAGTTTCAAAAAGCTGAAATTAACACATCAATCAATAACTTGTTCGGTTGCATTGTGCTCAGTTTGCTTTCTATTATTACACTTATCATTTTTCCTACTTGAAACGAGAAAAAATCTCTAATGGAGAGACTGGGCTAGCGGCTGAGCTGGACTACAGAGCGAGAGGATTTAGCATCGAGTAGAATGTTCACGTAAAGCTATCGGCTGTTGGCGATTGGCGTTTTCACTATAGCTTCTTTTGCACAGCGTATTTGTGCATACCATAACATGGACTCTATATATTTCTGGCTATGAAGTATATATAGTATATATATATATATATATATATATTATATATATATTATATAGTATATATATATATATATATATATATATATATTATATATATATATATATA